>OZ020276.1:3026701-3060887 GCA_963971205.1 Aethes cnicana | reverse complement strand
TGTGTCTGGTCTTCGATGTCGGAGCCGTTAAGGGCGTGTAGTACAATCAATCAATTTCTTCGATAAATCACCACGTGTTTTTTTTTAAGTCAACGGTCATAAAATGGCGGCATTTTAAATTTTCAAACACCTGAGCCCGGTATTTTTGCTATTATCTGTCAATTATTCGTCCTACGAATACAAAAAATATCTTATTAGATAGTTAAACATATCAGCAATCGATTAAATCTAACAATCATACGTCAAACGTTTCAATAACAGAGCAAAAAAAAAAATTAAACGTAAATAATAAGGACAAAAACGCATAAACTTAGCTCTTATTTCTCATTCATGTTTTTGATGGTATTTAAAATCACCCAGCCGCCCAGGACTCCAACAATCTCCATACCGAATTTCATCTAAATCGCCTTCACTTGTGTAAGCAGAACAGGCATTGACCTATAATAACATATGGACGAATAGTGCCTAACAGAATATGTCAAAATATATGGAGCAAACTGACATTAGAAAATACGTTCCTTATGCTAATAACGCCTCTTTATAATATGTGTCAAGATAAATAATAATAATAATAATAACTTCATTGGTTCTCAAAAAAAAAATTACATATGTGAAGCACAAGCTATATAATCTTAAAGTAAATATTTTATACAAAAGTAAACCTAACACTATAAGACTCGAGTGTCAGATTTACTGAGCGCCAAACGGGCCATTTTTCTTCGGCTGATTGTGAATCTTTACTTATAATAGATCAATGAGAACAGGACATACAAACAAACAGACAAGAGTTCCTTTCATTTCATTTCATTGATTGTCTCCATTTTGTAGCAGCCCCCGCCGGCGGTGCCCGCGGCCCCCGCGCCGGCGCTAGCGCACAACGTGAGCGTACCGCCGCCGTACTACGCTGCGCCTTACGCACCGCCCTACACACAGCCCGGTAAGGATTATAGTCTAATCTTTCTCGACCCCTCAATGCGGAGGATCGCGACTACGTAATGTCAGCCTCCAGTTGCTCTGATCGCAATCCGCGTGGGCTGCATGGTGCATCCTTCCCCCCGCCTCCTAGACCTCGTCACTCCATCTTGTCGGTATTCTGCCTTAAGCACCTACCAAAAAGTGCCTACTTGGCCCTACTTGCTTCTCTAGACAATTAATGCCTCGATGACCGCATATCAGTGTTTATTTGTATCTTTTTTAGGGTTCCGAAGTCCAAAAGGAACCCTTATAGTTTGGCCATGTCCGTCCGTCCGTCTGTCCGCACTATTGCTCGGAGATGCTTAGTTCTAGAAAGCTGTAATTTGGCATGAATATACATATTAGTTACGCTGACAAAGTGGTACAATAAAATTTCGAAATATTTTTTTTTATAGGGTACCTCCCCTACTCGTAAAGTGGGGATGTATTTTTTTTTTCTTGCGCACCCCTTGGTGCGGCGTATCGTTGAATAGGTCTTAAAAATATATTGTGGGTTTGTTAAGACCATTTTTTGATTAACGCATCACGCGTTTGTGAAATATTAAGCTTTAAAGTGCTATTATTTGTTAGTCACGTGCCCCCCCCCCCCCCCCTCTGCCAGCTAAATGGTGGTATTTGGATGGCTGAAAAAAAAATCACGGTTGTGGCATATATAACGTAGTTGAAAGGAAAACTATCACAGCTAAGTAGGCTGTACAAACTTACGAGTCATAGTCGACCAACTTATGAAATGATTAAAAACCAATGATTGTTCTCGAGCGGCAGGGGCGTCGGGCGGGCACGTCATACCACAGGCTAGCTAGATGCTAATAAGTCTTATATTAGAAAGGTACTGTGGGTATCGTCAACTTCGGAACCTTATACTTTGCGCGTGGCCTGACACGCACTTGGCCGGTTTTTGACTTGTGCTTATGCAATAAATGACTTTGACTTTATATGTCCAATCCAAAGAAGCGGTAAAACGAAAATCTTTAATGGAATCTATAGACTAAAATTTTAACTTCCTTTAGTTACTCACCGCAAGCACAGAATATTTAATAGTATATACAGAATGGCTGGAGTGACGACCTTGTAAAGGTCGCGGGAACGCGGTGGATGCGAGTGGCACAGAACCGGTCTGAGTGGCGCGCCTTGGGGGAGGCCTATGTCCAGCAGTGGACGTCTATCGGCTGAAATGATGATGATGATGATGATGACAGAATGGCCACGGAATCACCCGCCTGAATCTAGCCCGCGCGCAACTCGCCTTACCGTCATTTGTTTCATCCGGAGATAGGGAGTGATTCGTTGGCCCGTGTATTGCTACACACGCCTCTCACGCTAACATTGACAATTCATTAGAATGGGGGCTATCGCTTGTGAATTTGCCACTAGAGGCGCTAGTGTCGCGTGAGGTCCAATAACATTCAGTTTTCACTGGTTTTGGCGGGCTTCGTGATATAAATCATAATTTCTTTAATTTACCTGTTGAAAAGTGATATCCTTCGTGAAGTTATCGCAAATATGGATTATTTGGCTATGAATGTAAACGCTTTGAAAAAAAAACTTTTTTCCAAACAAAACGGAACTGCACAACATTGCGGCATAGCTACTCGATATGATGATAGTTATTTATAATTAATAAAATTAATGAGATTCAAGATTGAAAACTTTGTTTCGGCGCCGATCTTATAAAGTCGCCTTTGACAGCTATACCTCTGGACCTTAGTCAACAGTGGCGCCAACTGGTGAGCGAAGAAACGATAGTCCCCATTGTGTGCGAAATCGTGCTTTTATAGGCCGTGTCCGCCCTGTGGCGGAGGGATGTGGTTGTTGATTAAAACAGGCACCTTTGTTCCATTGAGTTTTATTCACTGTAGGTATATGTACAGAACTTACGCGGATTCACAATTAGGTCCTTACGCCAGGCTTTTCGCCAAGAGAGAGATTTAAATTTTTCTTATTTGACTTTTTTGTCATAGGTGGAGTAAGTATAGAATAGGACGTGATAGAACGCAAAATGGTCATGCATGACCATGGAAGCGTGAGGCGACAGTGGCGCCACGGGCTCTTCATATTCTAATACAGACATCTGTTTTGGAGAGGGCGATGCTCGTGGTTTCTCTGCGTGTTAGACTCGGAAATGATGCGATCCGCAATAGAACTAAGATCACCTATTCCCTAAGAATCTTTAAGCTTAAGTGGCGGTGGGCAGGGCACATTGTTGAAAAGTTCCCGTCCGCGTACCGGAAGAGTAGTCGGTAGGCCTCCAACAAGATGGAGCGACGACGGGATCAGTCTGCGTGGCGAAATTTGGGGAGACTAAAGATGATGATGAAAACAGGCGGACTACATTTGGATTGGAATTTAAATAAAACCTGCGCAGTTTAGATGTTTCAGCCTCTCATGATGAGAGGTCTGTGCCCAGCAGTGGGACGCAAATAGGCTGTAGTAGTAATAGTAGTTTGGATCTTTTGCTTTTGTGCCACTCTCGACTTGTGTTCGCAAATGCGCTTGATATCGAAACGCGCTTACAATAAAGCCAGATTGGTCCTTTAGAACCGGACCTGCCAGAAGCTTTTTAGAGATTTTAAGTAGAGCTCCCGATATCCGTGTTTCACGCCAAACCGTAGCTCCGTAACATCTTCAATACTCACTTATTGTTAACTCTCAACTTGTTCAGGTACAAGCTTGCCAGCAAACGTCGCCGGAGTCTCTCCGATGTCAAGCACAGTCCCGGTCGGCACAGTGACTTCCATGGGGGACTCCACTCGGTGGCCCGACGGCTACCAACAGCCCACAGTGCCGGTCCAACCGTGGTCACAGAACCAACATCATTACTACAGATAGCGATACAGGTGACAGTGACACAAGTGTTCATACGCGGTAATTCATTCAAGCGTGCAGTGAACTAGCAAGAGCAAGTGTGAAGAATTTAGCAATATAAAAGTAGAAATGCCGCTTTATCTGTCGTCCATAAGTGGTGTTGATAGTAAACGCAATAATATGTGATGTCTTGGAATGGTTCGTATTAATGTTTAGTACTTAGTGTATGTTACAGTAACCATATACATAATGTGAATTGATATGACAGCATAATATGATTAACTTGTTGAATTGTTTGATTGCTCCGTTAATTTTATGTATACAAATTCAGATTTAAATATATGAAGACATACCTATACTGTACTACATTGTTCGTGCTATATAGATAGGATGGACAGACTAGAACTACTATAGAATATGATATCACGTTTTATATGGGCTACAAATGTACACCAAATACTTTATTTTGTTGAACTGTGACTCAGGAAATGGACATTACATACTGAGCATATTAGAGCAGAGGGTATTTCCTTGTAACTGTACTCTTCTTTTCCTCTAAATTTTCCTTCACAATGAAAATATTTACGTAATTCCGTGGTATTTCCTCATCTAGATATAAACTAATAAAATTTAAATAAATGAAATTATACATTGGATTCATTGGGTATTATTTATTATTGTAACACTAGTTAATATCAATTATATTTACAAATTCTCACCTCATTCATACCTCCCAATATCTCGATTTCAACAAATGCATTAAAATCTGCAAAAAATATGATTTCCTTTTACAAACATACAGTGAACCCATACTCTAAAGTACCGGACTATAAAAACCGTCCAACCGGACACGCGCAATGTATTTTTCCGATTCCTAATTCCGAAGTTGACGATGCCCACAGTACCTTTCTAAGACTTACTAGCATATAGCTAAGATGGCTATGGCGTAGGCTGCGGTATGACGTACCCGCCCGACGCCCCTAAATGAAAAAAATTACATCGCCACTTAATGTGTAGGGGAGGTACCCTACAAAAAATACATTTCAAAATTTTTATGTACCACTTTGTCGGCGTAACTAATATGTATATTCACGCAATTACAACATTCTAGAACTAAGCATCTCCGAGCTATGCTGCGGACGGACGGACGGACAGACACGGCGAAACTATAAGAGTTCCTTGTGGACTTCGGAACCCTAAAAAAAGAGATAAAAATAAATACTGTTCCAGATTCACAGCGCCATTGAAGAAAGGTTATTTGAAAGTTAATTCCATAAATGCTTTGATGAAACTAGTTGCGAAGAAATCAACTGACTGCAGTCACCCTTCGATATTCAACATCTGACATATTCAACATGCGTACATCAAACTCTAATAAACCCAGAACTTCCGTGTTCCCTTGGTTCTGTGTTGGTATTAGGACTTTGATCATGATTGTTTGGTGGTGGGGGTGTCTGTAGTCAGGTCCACGAGGGTAGCCTCGGGCGGCGGGACGGGCTCAGGCTCCGGGGCAGGAAACTGCGGGATCACGTGCGCGCCCTGCGCTTTCCGCACCGCGTCCATGTTCACTTTGGTCGATAGGTTCTTCTGTCGCGTCTGCTCGGACGTTTTCGATAATCTCTCGCTGAGCGCCTTGAGGGCGATTTGTCTGGAATAGAGAAGAATCATCATGCGTGTTAGCAACAAAAAAAGTGGTATGTCAACTAGTATATTTTTATTACAGCTTCTTCGGTTAGAGCATCCGAATTTTCAACCCTTTTTTACCACTTTCAAAAATTCTTTTGTAGCAGATGTCACAGTCTACTCTACATAACCAAAATGAGCCAAAAGTGTGCCAAATTACAGTCCGTTGAGTCCAGTAGTTTGAGCTGTGCGTTGATAAATCAGTTGTCACCTTTGATTATGTTAAGATACTTTCATACTCATTAAATAGTTAAATTGGCTGGAGTAATGCTATGTAAAAAAGGATTATTTTAACAATGGCTTGAGCTTGGCTATGAGGAATGATATGTGGGTTTAGAGTAATCTCAGATATGTTTTATCTCATAATCAGATAAAAACCGGCCAAGTGCGTGTCGGGCCACGCGCAAATTATAGGGTTCCGAAGTTGAGGATGCCCACAGTACCTTTCTAAGACTTATTAGCATCTAGCTAGCCTGTGGTATGACGTGCCCGCCCGACGCCCCTGCCGCTCGAGAAAAATCATCATTATAAGTTGGTCGACTATTACTCGTAAGTTTGTACAGCCTACTTAGCTCTGATAGTTTTCCTTTCAACTACGTTATATATGCCACAACCGTGATTTTTTTCAGCCATCCAAATACCACCATTTAGCTGGCAGGGGGGGGGGGACACGTGACTCTAACAAAAAATAGCACTTTAAACCTTAATATTTCACAAACGCATCACTTAATCAAAAAATGGTTTTAACAAACCCACAATATTTTTTCAAGACCTATTCAACGATATGCCGCACCATGGGGTACGCAAGAAAAAAAAATTACATCCCCACTTTACGAGTAGGGGAGGTACCCTATAAAAAAATATATTTCAAAATTTTATTGTACCACTTTGTCAGCGTAACTAATATGCATATTCATGCCAAATTACAGCTCTCTAGACCTAAGCATCTCCGAGCAATAGTGCGGACAGACGGACGGACGGACGGACGAACGGACGGACGGACGGACGGACGGACGGACGGACGGACGGACGGACATGGCGAAACTATAAGGGTTCCTTGTGGACTTCGGAACCCTAAAAACGAAATTAGTATGCACATGCATGTGCTTCTAGACATTAATAGTTTTGCAGTTTGCTACCACAATTTAAACTTTTCATGGCAAATTGGTCTCAAAATTTTCGAGTAGAATATTTTCTTATTTGCATTCCACTAAAACCACATTTACTTCCCCAAAATACGATATTAAGATAAGATTTTTAAGCAAGGGCCACGCCGAATGTGAATACCCATGCTTTAATTTTATTAAAAAATTCTTTACCTGTGCGCTTCGGTTTGAACTCTATTGAAGAAGCATGATTTTGTGAAGTAGTTCACGACAAAAATGAAGTTACCTCCGCCTCTCCATGTCCTGTGGTTCGACTCCGGGCATGGATATGGTGACGCCGCGGGGGCTCATTGCCAGGTGCACCCTCCGCTGGCTGGGGGCACAGAGCCCTATCCGCACAAGGCAGCGGTGCGGCGGCCCTAGGATCCCCCGGACTACTGGCTGCAGTACTGTTGGGAAGAAGCTGAAAAGAAGATGTTTATCTTTATACTACCTCAAAGGTACCACATTGTCGGTAGTTGATAAGGTACTCAATAATGCATTCTGCAAATTGTCCTTATTGACAACCAACAAGACACCTTTAACTTGGGAAAGACATGTTTAAACATGTTAGTTTTATGAACTTCATTGTTAAGTAGTGGACCTATTTTTCCTTATTATATAGGTAGCATTCTGTTTTCACTTTTTGTTTGTAACAGTTTGCTTTCTGAAAGTAAACAAAGAAAACATTTTTATAAACAAGTTCTGGTTTAGCTAAATTAAATTAGGTTAATAATTCCTTTTATTAACAGGATATTGTCTGCTCTCTTATCATCTCATCACTCACAAATTATAAAGTTTTACACCACGTCTGTCTGTCAGTCTGTTCAATTTGTTGAACTACTAAATGTGCAAAGCCAGAGCAGGCCATAAATAAATTCTGTTCATGAGCCATTTCTTCAAATCAATCTTTATTCGCATAAAATGTAGTACATAAGATGGTATAGCATGCGTAAAATATAAAATAAGATTCCTAACTAGCAAACATATTATTAGTAATTAACCATTGAAATAATCACGTACCTACCTAAATTTAATGTTAAGATTTGTAATAGTCACAAGTTCACTTCAAGCTTCTAATTAATAAACTTACAGTGAGCTACAGTGCAACAAAAACTCTTTGTTAATGATAATGTGGGTCCGATCTAGCTTATTAAATACTAAGTAAGACCAGTTAACTGTACAATGAACAGTTATCATGGTAATGGTTTCTGCATGCTATGTTAGCATAATCTCTTCACACATGACAGAATCTTTTTCAGGTTAATCACTAGAAACCAAGTAGAATAGAATTGATCATTGATATAGCAAGGTTTCCATAGAATATTTTGGAATCATGCCATATGATATTTCATTGAACTGTTACTGAAATATATTTTTGCTTCTGTTCATTTTGTAGCAACTTTTCAAACAAAATATTATCTTCACTTAACCCTTTATAGCAAGACACAACTCAGATGGCATGCAAGGAAGCACTTAAGCTGTTGATTGGAGCTTGATCCACACATCTTAAGTTGTGTAAACCTACAGGTTTCACTAATAGATGATAGGAAAAGGTTTCAAATATCTGTAATAATAATTATGTGTAAAATGGGTATTTACAATGATATCATCTGAAATATTGGAACTCACTTATCAAAACTGAAGTTATCTGCCATGTCTCCACGGGAGCCGCTGCTGTGTCTCTGCCAGAAGCGCAAGTACATCCAGGACAGGATGGTGCCACTGCCCCACATGCACGGGTATGTGCCCTCTAGCGCACCCACTGCCCATAGGATTATCGCCACTATGAGCAGTAGCAGAGGCAGCGATCGGTTGGTCAGCTTGCCTACAAGTTTTTAAAGTTGGCTTAGATTAGACCAATTTTACAGCCTAAATTAGCTAGTCATAGATCTAAGTATATTTAGTTTGTAATAAACAGTATGGAAGGCTTGATATAAAACTTGGATATAAATTTCCATAATCAAGAAGATAAACAAATTATCTTACCTAGAGGTGTCTTTACGAGCAGATGATCAGGCAATATCTGCTTCACTGCCACACTCACCGCCGCCAGATAGCCGGCCAGGCCGTGCACATGTATGTCAAACAGATACGAGGTCTGTCCCGTGCACGCAAAGATTACCAAATAGTAAAACGTAGTCAGAAACGCCACGCCAAAATTCGTCAGGAAAAAAAACTTCATCATCTCCATTTGACCCCATAGTGGCTCTATCAACTTCCCACACAAACCCACAGTCACTATATCTATAACTACCTCCCATAAATGTATCTCTAGAAACCAGAACGTAAAAGTAGACCACAACTGAAAAGAAGGTGGTAACAAATATCCTGGAGTAACACTTAGAACGTTTACGACGTCTTCAGAGAATGATAACACGTATCCTATGACTACAACAACGCAAATGAATTTCACGGAGGGCGATGTGTTCCCAAGTAAAGCAGAAAACTGCTGTCGTAAATACGGTAAATTACGGCTAAACACTCTGAGCGCAGCCATTTTTGTGACGGTTGATTGAGAAAATTGACATAAAAATCTGTCAATTGTTTTCCGTTCGGAACCGCGCAGGACACTCAGGTGTCTCAGGTTCTCTAAGAAATTTATGAAAATCTTTAAAATTTGCAAATAATTATCAGCATTATAATTAATTTCAAACAATGAAATTACTAAACCATGTAAAATAAATCAATACAAATATTAATTCTACTAACTAGTTAATGTTATAGACTACAGCGTTCAAGCTGTTATCTCAAACAATGTCGCTTCCTGAAAATGAACTTTGACAGTTCATTTTGTTATCAAAATTGCAAATAATTTCTTTTAAAAAATTCATTCTTCTTCACTTGGATACCGCCGATGCCGGTTTGGATCCATTTATTACTAACATAAATGTTATTTCTTCGGATCATCGGGAGCGCTTTGTTGGTAAGTCGGTAAGGATTAGGGTATCTGGATACAGTCGGAGCTATCCAGATCCCCTAATCCTTACTATTCGATAACTCGATCTATTCTATGCAAGAACTCCAATTGCAACCTCCTCTCTATTCAAGAAGTCAACATTTAATCTAATCAAGAACTGATAGAAGTTATTTATCATCTATTCAAGAAGTAATTTTGTATGTTTTGAGAAGAGCTACAACTAAACGGTCATTAGGTATATTCATGTATTGAGGAAATATTTTTTATCTATTATCTGTATAAGTAGGTACGTATTTAACACATCACATTATGTACTTAGTTGTTTAGAGAATTCCATACCTAACGACTCTCAAGTCATGTTAAGTAGGTACATCTTTCAATCAATAGAAACAAATGTAATTTTTGAATGCACTTTGTAAAATTGTATTTACTCTTGATAGAAACTGAACTTTTATTTTTTATTTTTATTTAACTTTAAATCTAGTTACGAGCAGCTAACGCATGGGGCAGCGGGATGTCGAGCGGAAATAAATGTAGCGGTCAACGGATAAAGTATCTATCGCAGACAGAAGCTATCGCGCTGGATCAAGATTTATTCAATGAGTACATGTTCAGTGTCGACCAACTCATGGAGCTGGCAGGCTTGAGCGTGGCTGCTGCCGTGGCCAAGGTGTACCCTCCTCATACGTAAGGATATTGTCTGACTGACCTCAAGTTCTGGCAGAATTATCAGTGTTTTGCTCCTGTAGTGGGAGCAAAACAAAAAACTGAGTCGGACCTTTTTGTCATGTCGCAGCGCATACCCTCAATTTATTTTTTATTCATAGGTTTAAGTGTCTATAATTTGTTAAGACTGTGTTTGGGTTCCTTCCTTTCTTTTTGCTTTGTTTTGTATGTGTATGTGTGTCTGTAGCAACAAATAAATGTTTTATCTATCTATTTATCTATAAACTTATTTTTGAATCATTGACAGCATGTTGAGATCATGTTTTAATCTCTAAGTGCATTCCTAAACCTCCTTCACAGCGTTATATTAATCATTTGTTACAGTCACCAATCTGCTCTAATTATATGCGGTCCGGGAAACAATGGAGGTGACGGCTTGGTTGCAGCCCGTCACATGGCCCTGTTTGGTTACAATGTTTCCGTTCACTATCCTAAGCGCACCCCAAAACCTCTCTTTGAAAACCTACTGAAGCAGTGTGAGAGTTTTGGTGTTCAAATTGTCGATGGGCTACCCCCTGCGAAAGAGTTGCGGCACAATTACAGTTTCCTTGTAGATGCACTCTTTGGGTTCAGTTTTAAACCACCTGTGAGAGATGAGTTAAAACCAGCCATGGAAGCTTTAATAAATGCAGGAGTCCCGGTCTGCAGGTTAGACTTGTACTTCAACAAAAACATTGTTTTATCCACATTATGAATTAAATGTTCTGCCAAATGAAAGCATTGTAATGTATTTTGCAGTGTGGATATTCCAAGCGGATGGGATGTTGATTCAGGACCTGGACAAGGTGATGAGGTGTTAAGACCCAATCTTCTAATTTCATTATCAGCCCCCAAGATATGTTCAAGACCAGATAGGCTACAAGACGCCAAGCATTACCTCGGTGGCAGGTTCCTACCACCTGGAATAATTGAAAAATATAAGTTGTCTTTACCCCAATACCCAGGTCAAGAACAGGTGGTACAGTTATCATGCTAAAAAAGAGAAAAATATTATTAAAAAATTTGTAATATCATAAGTGGATTTCGTAAATATATGGGATATCCTTGTTGCCTTTGTGTTTTTAATTTAAACTAGTTGTGCCCCGCGTCCTCATCTGTATATATAAAAGGCAAAGGTGACTGACTGATGTATAAACGCCCAGGCCAAACCCGTAAAGCTAGAAACTTGAAATTTCGCACACGTATTCCTCTTATGACGTAGGCATCCACTAAGGAAGGATTTTTCAAAATTCAACCCCCAAGGGGGTGAATTAGGGGGTGAAAGTTTTAGATAAACGCAAAGGCCACACCCCTAGGGCTACAAACTCGAAATTTCGCACACGTATTCCTCTTACGACGTTGGCATCCACCAAGGAAGGAATTTTCAAAATTCAACCCCGAAGGGTGTGAATTAAGGGATGAAAGTTTTAGATATACGCAAAGGCCAGACCCATAGGGCTACAAACTTGAAATTTCGCACACGTATTCCTCTTATGACGTTGGCATCCACCAAGGAAGGAATTTTCAAAATTCAACCCTCAAGGGTGTGAATTAGGGGATGAAAGTTTTAGATGAACGCAAAGGCCAGACCCTTAGGGCTACAAACTTGAAATTTCGCACACGTATTCCTCTTATAACGTTGGCATCCACCAAGAAAGGAATTTTCATAATTCAACCCCCCAAGGGGGTGAAATAAGGGATGAAAATTTTCATAAAACTTTTTATTCCTTGGACATATTTGCATGAAATTTCATACGAATTGAGTGCGGCAAAAATAATGAGTAACATAATTCAGAGTTTTCTAAAATTCAACCCTTATGCGGGTAAAATAGGGGATGAAAGATTTAAATAAACGCACAGGCCAAACCCTTCGGGCTATAAACTTAAAATTTAGTACACGTATTCCTCTTATGACGTAAGCATTCACTAAGGAAGTATTTTTCAAAATTCAACCCCCAAGGGGGTGAAATAGGGGGTGAAAGCTTTAAATAAACGCAAAAATTGGCCTTAAGGCTAGAAACTTGAAATTTCGCACACGTATTCCTCTTATGACGTTGGCATCCACCAAGGAAGGAATTTTCAAAATTCAACCCCCAAGGGTGTGAATTAGGGGGTGAAAGCTTTAGATAAACGCAAAGGCCAGACCCTTAGGGCTACCAACTTGAAATTTCGCACACGTATTCCTCTTATGTCGTTGGCATCCACCAAGGAAGAAAATTTCAAAATTCAACCCCCAAGAGGGTGAAATAGGGGATGAAAGTTTTCATAGAACTTTTTATTCCTTGAACATATTTGCATGAAATTTCATACGGATTGAGTGCGGCAGAAATAATTAGTAACGTATTGCAAGAGTTTCCTAAATATCCACCCTTAAGAGGGTAAAATAGGGGATGAAAGATTTAAATAAACGCACAGGTCAAACCCTTCGGGCCACAAACATAAAATTTAGTACACGTATTCCTCTTATGACGTTGGCATCTATCAAGGAAGGAATTTTCAAAATTCAACCCCCAAGGGTGTGAATTGGGGGTGAAAGTTTTAGATAAACGCAAAGACCAGACCCTAAAGGCTACAGACTTGAAATTTCGCACACGTATTCCTCTTATGACGTTGGCATCCACCAAGGAAGGAATTTTCAAAATTCAACCCCCAAGGGAGTGAAATAGGGGATGAAAGTTTTCATAACACTTTTTATTCCTTGGACATATTTGCATGAAATTTCATACGAATTGATTGCGGCAAAAATAATGAGTAACTTATTTCAGAGTTTCTAAAATTCAACCCTTAAGAGGGTAAAATAGGGGATGAAAGATTTAAATAAACGCACAGGCCAAACCCTTCGGGCTACAAACCTAAAATTTAGCACACGTATTCCTCTTATGACGTAGGCATCCAATAAGAAATGATTGTTCAAAATGCAAACCCCAAGAGGGTGAAATAGGGGATGAAATTTTGTATTAAACTTTTTATTTCTTCAACATACTTGCATGACATTTCGTATGAATTGAGTGCGGCCAAAATAATGAGTGACGTATTTCAGCGTTTTCTAAAATTGAACACCTAAGAGGGAAAAATAGGGGATGAAAGTTTTAAATAAACGCACAGGCCAAACCCTTAGAGCTAGAAACGTGAAATTTTCTCACGTATTCCTTTAATGACGTAGGCATCAACTAACGAAGGATTTTTTCAAAATTTGTAAGGGGTGTACCATGGAAGCTCATGATACTTCCATGTTCCGTTAAAAGACTAACTTAAAATATTTTATAAGAATTCTAATTTTATAGTATTTGTATTTACCACTGAGCTTTTCGGTGAAGGAAAACATCGTGAGGAAACCTGCACGCATCTGCGAAGTAATTCAAAGATGTGTGTGAAGTCCCCAATCCGCACTGGGCCCGCGTGGGGACTATAGCCCAAACCCTCTCGTGATGAGAGGAGGCCTGTGCCCAGCAGTGGGACGCAAATAGGCTGCAGTAGTAGTAGTAGTAGTAGTATTTGTTAGGGCTCCGTACCTCAAAAGTAAAGAATGGAGCCCCTTATAGGATCACTTCTCAGGAACACGTAGCGGTGTCAATTTGGAATTTAAATTAAACTAGCCGTTGCCCGCGGCATCGCCCGTGTAGACTTTAAATTTGCATACTCGATGATATTATGCATATACATAGTTATAGTTATAGAAGTATTGAAAAAAACGGGTTTGACCAGTATAAAACCCGTTCCAATAGAAATATCGGGATAAAACTATCCTATGTTATTCCCGGGATCTCAAACTATCTCCATTCCAAATTTCATCCAAATCGGTCCAGTGGTTTCGACGTGAAGGAAGGACAAACAAACACACTTTCACACAAACTTACCAACTACAAATAATAAGTTTTTAATGGTAAACTTACAATTTTAATTTCTTCCAAGTTTGTATGGAACCCTCGCCTCAGTGCGCAATACAACTCGTAATTGAACTTTTTTTTTAAATTAAACCTCAAGCGTGCAAATATCGTGCAAATACCCGCTCAATGCACTCAGTGTGTTTTGCTGGGCGAAGAGGCAGCATGTTGCTCTAAATTAAGTATGTATTCTTTTATTTATGTTCTTAGTGAGATATGTTAAGGAAATAACAACACCTATTGTTATTCAGCCAATATTTATATTTATTTATAAGTAATTCTTTGTTAATTTCTGTTTTATCTCCAATAAATAAATAAATAAAATTTGGCTCAAGATTGGTCCGTGGGGAAGAATTTTTCGCCCATTTCAACACATTTTCCACTGCCCTCCATCGTCATTCGTTAAATTGAACTTCACACATAAGTAAACTTAGAGGTGCGAGCCGGAATCGAACCCCCTATTCGGGACAGAGACAAATCCAAAAAATCAAGATCATCGAAATGGGTTCAGCTGTTCTCCAGTTATAAATGGTGTAACTAACACAACTTTGTTTTATAGATATATCACTACATATTATAAAACAAAGTCCCCCGCCGCGTCTGTCTGACTGTCTGTCTGTCTGGATGTTCGCGATAAACTCAAAAACCACTGTACGGATTTTAATGCAGTTTTCACTAACAGATAGAGTGGTTCCTGAGCTGAGGCAGGTTTTAGTATATACTTTGTTATAGTTTTCTGTAAATAAGATGAAATACGACGATGTTAGTTCAAGTTGGCGGATAAAATCAAGCCGGCTGGGAGCTTTCATCGAAAACGTTGCCTAACCCCTTTGAGGTATAACACAACAATGTACGGAAGAATTGTTTCTCTTATTAAGGTCTACAAAAAAGTCCGCGATGGTATAGGTCTATCTTCTAAGGATAGTTTAATTACTAAAAAAATGGTCCCATATAAAGTGTGATTTGGAAAGAAAGCTATTTAGAGGGATACAGTATTAATCATTTTAAATACAATAGTTACCTTAAGCATTTCATGGACTTTATGATTGCCATTTACACCATGCAATTCAAATGAATATCTTTGGGAGTTATCGAAGAAACAAAAAGTTCCCAGGCGAAAATAAATTCTGCGCCTGCCCGCAGCGGTGCATAGAGCTCGCGGGAGCATAATAACCGAATTCCACGCGGGCGAAGCCGCGGGTTAAAGCTAGTTCATTATAATAAATATGATGAAAATTATGAGTTGTGAATGAATAGTTGTTGTGAAAAGTTGATGCAAATTTGCTGTTGGCATTCCGCCTCGGGTTGGCAATGTATTCAAACTCTTTATGTTTTTTATGTCCTTGGCCCGCAGTTCATACTGTACTGCTTACCATCAGGTGACTTCTGTGCTACATAGCTTACGATTACGAACGAAAAACATTGAAAAAATTTGAGTGAAAAACGTCTCCTTAACCAGAATTGTTTAAGTCACTTTTTAAAACGTCCGTCAATTTGACGGCAACGCAATTTGGTCCGGCTTCTATTTCGCGCCATTTTTTCCCTCCACCGGCTGTCATTTTATTAGAAGTCAGCGTCATTCATTTCATTTGCAACGAAATTCGTTTCAATAGGCTTTTATTGTTTAGTCAGTCACCTTTATTTTAATGTAAGCTGTTTGATCGATTTGTTACAATAAATTACGGTGATATTTGATGAGTCTGTAAACTTCTTGAAAGTGCTGCATTGACGAGCTTTTAGCTCAAGCCGTTTTACTTTGTTTCCGAGTTCTTTCATAGTCCTACGCCACGTTAAATCCTCCCCAATATCATTATAATACGTGTTTGTTGACTGTTAATCTATTTTCATTCATTTATTGTAGTAAACGACAATGTTTGAAGCACGTTTGCTACGAAGCTCAATCCTCAAGAAGGTGCTGGAAGCCATCAAAGATCTGCTTACACAGGCCACGTTTGACTGCGATGACAATGGAATTCAATTACAGGTATGCATTTTCTGTTGTTAGCTTGATCGTGTTCTTATTTGCGTAGCATAATTATTATAACCTACATTACAGGTTTGTACTTCCTAGTTTTCATGGAATTTTGTTTCACAAAAAATAAGTGGCCAAGTTAAATTTTATAAAATTCTCGATGGATTCATTCACCAACACAAAAGCCTCTGCCATTATGGTCCTGCTACAATTTTTTTTATATTAAACTATTAATTTTGTCAGGCAATGGACAACTCTCATGTATCACTGGTGTCCCTCACTCTCCGTGCTGATGGCTTCGACAAATACAGATGCGACAGAAACATCTCCATGGGCATGAACTTAGGAAGGTTAGTAAACTTTCAGTAATAAAATGTATACTTGGTGTGAACTGTTTTCTACTTTCACAATGCCAACAAGAAGTCACTTGTAATAAATTGGAACTTGTTGAGAACACCTTCTGTAATTGTTGTTTCTTGTCACAGCATGTCAAAGATCCTGAAGTGTGCGGGAGACAAAGACACAGTGACAATGAAGGCGCAGGATAATGCTGACACTGTCACATTCGTGTTCGAGAGCCCCAACCAGGAGAAAGTGTCAGATTATGAGATGAAACTCATGAACTTGGACCTTGAACACTTAGGTAAATACTTGCTTAAGTCATTGTAGCCCTTAATTTGAAACTGTGTGGAAAACACAAGACAAATGTTAGAAATCATGTTGCATTATCAGTATCAATAAAAGAATTAACATAAAAGTATCTTGAATTTTTAGGTCAGATCTCATGAACAATTAAACCTTGTATGGTTGACGTCAAAGAGATGATTACACTTTTTCACCTTATTCTGTTGTATTAAGGTCTAAAGTGTAAATATCTCTATGACTGTACTTTATTTAACTGGACATTTTGGTAAGTAAAGTATGTTGTCGTTATAGGTATCCCCGAAACTGAGTATAGCTGCACTATTCGTATGCCCAGCTCAGAATTCGCGAGGATCTGTCGTGATCTCTCGCAATTTGGAGAGTCCATGGTTATATCCTGCACTAAGGAGGGTAAGTTCACATCACATCGGTGATATCAGATTTAAAAATCTAGTTGGTTCACCTGGCTTTTATATGAGAATTAAAGGCTTCCAAACAACCAATAAATGAATAGCTTAAAACACTAAAACAATGCTTCGACTTATCTATGCCCACCTCCAAGGCTCCATCATCAGATCAGCTTGGTGGTACCATATTATTGCAATGTCATCCAATTACACATACATGCCAAGTTTCATCATGATACAATAATTAGAATTGGGTTAAATTTAGCTTGTAAGATTCCTTACATAGTGTTGTTAGTTACCTACATTTCGACCTAATAAAAGTGTTGTTAAAAAAGGCCATAATTATTTAGTTTATGATGGTTGTTAAGTTTGACCACCATACATAACAACCATCATATTCTAAATTGTAAATTCAATAATTCCAGGTGTGAAGTTCTCATCAACTGGTGACATTGGTTCCGCTAACATCAAGCTAGCACAGACCGCCTCCGTGGACAAGGAGGAAGAAGCTGTGGTCATTGAAATGGACGAGCCAGTCACACTCACATTCGCCTGCCAGTATCTCAATTATTTCACAAAGGCAACGTCACTCAGCCCTCAGGTAAGCTTGGGTGAATGCTACTTTAAAATTAATGGTAGCATTTATATTGTGGCACTTTATTTTTTACGAGTAAAATGCAAAATTTACACTACTTATCATATATTTATTTTTCCAGGTTCAATTGTCCATGTCAGCTGATGTGCCCCTAGTGGTGGAATACCGCATCCAGGATATCGGCCACATTCGCTACTACCTAGCGCCCAAGATCGAGGAGGAAGACAGCTAGACTAATTATCTTTAATATAATAATTTTAACGCGTAGTTTTCTGAATTCCAGTTTCTGTTGAATAGGAATGTATCATGGGTTCAATATTCACGCTGTCTCAGCGAACTTTTTGTTTCATAGGAGCGTGAGCGGGATCTCGTGCTTTTGCCTTAAGACTAATGATAGTAGTAATTATGATATTTTTGTAACCTGCACAATATACCTATTTCCATTACCTTTTTTTTTCTATAATTTACGTACACCAATCCATATACAGGTGATCAATACTCACAATTTAAATTATTTGTAAAATGCTATTGTGCACATGATGTAGTTCAATGTGCACATGATCTCTTCAGATTTTTTTCCTTTTGTACCTAAAGTTGACAACCATCTAATTAGTGCCAGACATTTTGCAAATTATTTAAATTTTGGCCATTTCTTTCCAACCGTTTACACAACATTTCATAGCAATATTTGGTTTCACCAGCCTTGATTCCCGGTTATGCGAGTTATAATTTTCTGAATCTCCATACTGACCCATTTGGAATGATCACCTGTAAATAACTCTCTCGAGTGTTCTAAATTAAGAAAGAGAAAGTCCTATATTTTCACAGTAAGTTTATTTTGACATTCCAGATATCAAATAGTACAAGTTTACCATGTCCATGTTTCACATGAGTATTAAATAAAACTCGAATAAAATAAATTATCTGCACTCACTACAGAAAGGTTAAAATAATATTTTTTTACAATCATAATGCAAATGGAATGTGAAAATTACAGCTAATAAATAATTTATTTGGTTCTAAACCTTTTCCCATTAAAATAATCTTACATATGAAAATGGCCTTTGTCTCCAATCAACTTGGCCAATATAGCAGACACAAATACACAATTTGCTGTCATATGTATATTAACTTAATTATGAGTAAGATTAAGAATCTTAAAACTAAAGTGATCATTATGGACAGGAAATGTCACAACAGGATGTTATAGTACATTTATTGGTCTTACTAGCGAGGCGGAATTATTCTCGAATCACAAAATAGCTCCGACATAGACAGTGGAAAATAAAACTTCAATTCCACATCTTTACTTAATGTTCATTAACTTTTACTCTAAAATCTCCAAGCAAATGACATACGCTACGAGGTGGCTATCCTACGCGACTAGACCATTTACACTTCGAAATCACTCAATAACTTAAAACAATATTCAATACAAATAATACACTCTTAGGATAAAAATAACTAGAAACTGAGAGGGCGGGAGCGGTGAGTGAGAGTCTGACGAGGCGCGACGTCGCTACGAATTTTGATAACAAACTCAGAAGAGATAGACATCAAAACTAAAGTGTCCCAATCTGGTGTCGAAAAAACCGTTTTTCTTGACCTTACTAGCCAAATAACATATAGGCTTTATCAACATTGAAATCAACTGAATTGACAGACCTCATTGAACATATTTGTTGTATTTAGAAGTGTATGTGTGAATTTCAATCTATTTTTACAAGACATAATATTTAAAATTTCATTTTGTTCAGTTTTTGCGGCATTTCTAATTTTGCATTGGTTCTTAACCTTAGCTAAGTAAGAGCACAAAATTAAGTTGAAATCAAAAATGCACGCTTTTATTCGTATAAAGACTTCAATATTCTGAATTATTAATTTGAGTTTGAGTCTGTCAAATCGAAACACTGGTAAAACAAGGATGAGGTCTCACAAGCTGCGTTCCGAAGCGCGCTCAGAGCGCCCATAGCACTGCATCCTTTTTCCAGTCGACTTCCAAGAGTAAAAAGTGCTATGGGCGCTCTGAGCGCGATTTGGAACCCAGCTGTTAATCGAAACACTTGGTAACAACGAGGATGAGGTCTCACAATGTTCGGGTTTGTTTTAGGAATTCGACACCAATGTGACCGCCAAAATAGCGTACACCGTAACAATATCCAGGATATGATTATGCAAATAAATAGTACCTACGGAATATCTAGGTTTTGACGCTCGGTAGCGTACACCGTGAACAGGCCTTATATTTCGATAAGTTTAAGGGTACTATTTTTTTAACCTAGATAATCCGTAGGTACTATTTGGGTACTATTTATTTGCATAATCAGATCCTGGATATCGTTACGGTGTACGCTATGTTGACGGTCACGACACCGATCGGGACGCGGTCAGCCGCTCACTGCTTCCACTTCTTGGCGGAGAAGAGCACGGCGCGCTGCTTGAGGAACAGCGAGTAGCTCTGCTTCCGCGGGAGCGCGCCCCCGCGGCCCGCCCCGCCCCCGCGCCCTCAGGACTCGCGCTTCACGGACGGCCCCGCCGGCTCCTCGTCCTCCACGCCCGCGGGGCTGATGATCTGGTCGTGCAGGGTGCGCAGGTGCCGCAGCAGGTTGGACTTCACGTTGAATCCCTTGTTGCACATGCCGCAGACGAAGGGGCGCTCGCCTGGAATTTGTGAAATGGTTAACTTTGGGAGTCATAACTTGGGTTGCATCTAAAAGTTAACGCCCGTTAGATATGGCCGGCCGATTGGATGTTTTCAGTGACGTTTCTGTTTGGAATTACGGCTCGCGCACTTTCTTGATGCAACCCAGGCATAGTTGGCTTTGTAGCCCATTTGAAGTATGAAGGCAGAATAAGATTAGAGAAGAAGAAGTCTTTTGTCTAATAAAAATGCAAATTTTCAGCACAGCTATTTTAGTTGAATCTTTTTTGGATAATTTACTAAATGAAAATACAGCTGTAAAGTTGAGTAATGTTTCAAAATACATCTATCAACGTATTTAAAAAGTGACCTAAGTAATTCAAAAAGAATATCAATTAATAATCAGTAATCAGAGTTTTAATAATACCTGTATGCGTCCGCATATGTATGAGCATGGACGCATGCGACGGGAATGTCTTGCGGCAATGCGAGCAAGTCTTGTTTTGCGCGCCCTCTGTGAAACGATTGTGACGTTTGGGTGGGGCACTGTTGTTTGATATGGCCAATTCTAGACAACCGACATCGATACATTTAGAAAGGGTACATTACACTCACCCCAATAATGCACTTCAACTGGTGGCTGTTTTTGTACCTACATCATAGGAAAAAAAACCAAGTACGAGTCGGACTCGCGCACGAAGGGTTCCGTACCATCATCTATAAAAACTGCAGAAAAACCATGTCCGTTGTACAGGAGCCCCCTCAAATATTTATTTTATTCTGTTTTTTTTTGTAATTGTTGTTAAAGCGGCAACAGAAATACATTATCTGTGAAAATTAAACAATCACAGTTCACGAGATAGCCTGATGACAGACAGACGGACAGTTGGGGTCTTAGTAATAGGTTCCCGTTTTAACCTTTGGGTACGGAGCCCTAAAAACTGCATGCATACACTTAAGAAAAACTATACAGTACAGGAACCAAGAACAGTCAGCCAGTTTTCAGACACTACAGAGGTGAGTGGATTAGGTTAAAACGCTTTGCTTGCTGATCGCAAAGCAGTGCTGTGGGCGAGGCACAAGCAAAGTCACAGGTTCGAACATAACTGAAGTGATCATCATGAGTGTAGCGAGATAGTGTGATGCAAGCCAGGGATGGTGTTAGGTAATCAACAACTTACTTGTCGGAGTGTTACTGTTTTGTAATGCGCTTGTCGAGAATTAGCCACATACATAACAATCAGCTTTCAGCTATGTTGATTTAATAACAATGTTATTTATTATTAAAGTCTTATCACTAGATAACAGGTGGAAATTATGTGGTTATGACAGTATGAAGTAATTTTCCAACATTGTGAATGCATAATATAAAACAGCACATTCTGTGTTACCCACATAATTATTTAAATTTCCGAGTAGTTGTTGACACAATATCATTAATAACTTACATAATTTTACAAGAAATAGTAGTTAGTACACAATAAATAAAGTACAATCGAAATTTAGGATTTCCTAATGTCATATATTTTAGCATGATTCAAGTCTCGAAAATTGGGTTAGATTCATAATCACAATTATGTCAGCTGGAGCTTTAGTAAATTGTTGAACGTACATATACGCCTTGGTCTTTCATCATCATTTCAGCCGAAAGATGCCCACTGCTAGACATAGGCCTCCCCCAAGGCACCTTGGTTTTAGGCACTATTTAATTAACGCCTAAATTTCAATAACAATGCCAGGTACAGTATTTTCAAGTCAATATGGAAGAGAACAAAGTCATCATAAATATATGATCACGATCCTACTCGTATTGTTAAGACGTGAGAATGCCTGTTCACATATTTATGACTAGTTGTGCCACTTGTACCCCGCAACTTTATCATATAAAATCGACGATAACTTATCCAATTTTAATCAAACATCACTTATATGTAGCTCCAAATGATGCTCTAACTTTGAAAATTGCATTCAAACCGGTTCAGTAGTTCCGGAGATTAACTCTAACAAACAGACAGACAGAAAGAGACAGAAAAATTACCCTTTTATTATAGCATAGATCACGTGGCCCGCTGAGACATATCTGATGGTGACTGTACATTGCTGGTTTAGTGGAAACTCTTTACTGAATAAAGTACGTCTAGTGACTTGAAAACACTGTTCCCGTAAAATAGGCTCCTTATTCTAGTAAAGATTGCACTTAGTACTAAGTGCGGTTTTTTTAATCAGTGCACTTGTGCAGGTACAGACCTGATTCGGTGTGTGTGCTCTGTATGTGGCGCACCCATTCGGCTGGATTGGGGAAATGCTTCTGGCAGAGATCACAGCGAAGCAGCGCCATTGTCTCTTCTGTGTCATCACTCTGTAGAATTAAACCGTACGTCAGTATAGATCTTCTACTACCTAAAGTCCCGCGCCTTCACATTTCAAAACGCTTTTTTATTATTATTATTATTTAAAAAGCACCACCAACACTCTCAACGCATAGTTGATGGCTGTCTCAGCACGCACACATGTGTTGAGAGTGTTGGTGGTGCTTTTTAAATACATTGAAGCGTTTTGAAATGTGAAGGCGCGGGACTTTAGATAGTAGATCTCTATTAGTACCTGGGCAACCTAGTAGTAAAAAAGCCGTGGCAGCTTAGTGGTATGACCACGCGCCTATCATGCGGAGGTCGGAGTTTCGAATCCGGCTCGCACCTCTGAGTTTACCTATATGGGAAATTCAATTTGAATTTACCACTGAGCTTTTCGGTGAAAGAAAACATCGTGAGGAAACATTGACCAATAACACAATTCGACAAAATAATAGCTTTGTTCTCCCACCTAAGGAATATATATATATATTTAATCTCCGTTGGCAAGGCATAAACGCACGATAAATAAAAAGTCGAAGTTAGCACTTGTTGTTTTTTAATAATTATATTCATGATTTTTAACAAAAACAATGAATTATAATATTTACAATGGTTTAAAAGATTCCGATCGCTTAGATCTTTTGGCTTTTCTGGTGTAGGACGACTCCGGTGTTTCTCTAACGATGGACCAACAATAATCAGCAAGCATAGAGGGTTCCCATTTGCCTTGGTAGCGTTTTTCAAATGACGCGATGTCTTGGTGGAATCGCTCTCCGTGCTCGTCACTTACGGCTCCCATATTTTGTGGAAAGAAATTAAGATGTGATTGCAAAAAATGTATTTTTAAGGACATATTGCATCCCATTTTTTGATAAGCTTTTAACATCGTTTTGACAATATTTACGTATTGCGGAGATTTGTAATTGCCAAGAAAATTTTTGGTCACTTCTACAAAGGACAACCAGGCTTCTTTTTCAACGTCGTTTAATGCTGCCAGAAACTCTGGATCCTTTATGAGTTTCCTTACGTCAGGTCCAACAATAGTACATTATTGCAGAGGCCGCCAAGTAGCGCATTGCCGGACGAGTCAGTTAGAAGGCTGAGCGAAGCGAAGCCTTCTATTAGTACGAGTCCGGCAATCGCAATTGCGGCCGAGGTATATATAATGCTTTTCTCAAACAGCGAGGAAATACGTAAGGTCAGTCGGGGCAAGTGCGCCTAACATAAATATATCGAAACCTATAAATATTACTCAACTAGTAGTTGGCTGTTTACAAGGCATAGATAGGGGCGAAATAAATTTAGGCGCAATTACCCCACATCAGTATTTACTACTTCCATGATCGTGGATGATTTGGCCATGGAAGTTGTACTTATTACCTCCATGGATTTGTCAGTTACGGGGCAAGTGCGCCAGGATGGGGTAAGTGCGCCTAACAAATATATCGAAACCTATAAATATTACTCAACTAGTAACTAGTTGGCTGTTTACAAGGCATAGGGGCGAAATAAATTTAGGCGCACTTACCCCACATCAGTATTTACTACTTCCATGATCGTGGATGATTTGGCCTTGGAAGTTGTACTTATTACCTCCATGGATTTGTCAGTTTCGGGGCAAGTGCGCCAGGATGGGGTAAGTGCGCCTAACATAAATATATGGAACCTATAAATATTACTCAACTAGTACTTGGCTGTTTACAAGGCATAGGGGCGAAATAAATTTAGGCGCACTTACCCCACATCAGTATTTACTACTTCCATGATCGTGGATGATTTGGCCATGGATGTTGTACTTATTCCTCCATGGATTTGTCAGTTTCTCTACAGAGGTCTCAAGCGAATTAAAAAAAAAAACACACGACAATAATGTTTTTGCTGGCCAAGGCCGGCAATGGACAGCCTCGCGTCTTCTTTTTTTGAAAGTAACACGAACATTTCCAAGCATGTTTGAGAAAATATGCCTTCTTTTATCTTGGCATCGCTAAGAGAAGGAAATTTATTTTTCAAGTATTGAAACCCAGGACCATTTTTGTCCATGGCCTTAACGAAGTTTTTTATTAATCCCAACTTTATATGTAAAGGTGGCAATATTATTTTTTTGGGATCAACTAATGGAACATTTTTTACATTTTTCTGGCCAGGGATATAAGCTGTTCTTTCAGGCCAGTGCTCTCGAGTGTAATGTTTTGACCGATCCCTACTATCCCATTCACACAAGAAACAGCAGAATTTGGTATAGCCAGTTTGGAGTCCTAAAATTAAAGCAACTACCACCAAATCAGCACAGATGGTCCATTGGAAGTCTTTGTAGTTTATTTTGTCTAAAACAAGTTTTATCACTTCATACGTTTCCTTTAAATTAGCACTGTATGCTACAGGAATCGATGGAAGTTTGTTACCATTATTTAGAAGCACGGCTTTTAAACTAGTCTTAGAGGAGTCGATGAAAAGCCGCCATTCGGAAGGAACATGCTTATGGCCTAATTTAACCAACAGGCCGTTAATATCATTACAAAACACTAGGCCTTCCTCTTTCGAAAAAAAATCAAGAACAAAACTGTGACGTTTGCGATATTTACATATGACGACTCCGGGTTCGAGCAAATTCCACTGTTTAAGTCGTGATCCTAAAAGTTCGGCCTTTTCTTTCGATAGATTCAGATCCCTGGATAGATCATCGAGTCGTTTTTGGCTTACTAGGACTGGACCATTGCTAGTAGAAGGCTCCTGAAACTCTGGATCAGAGGACGAATCTTCCGAATCTTCCGGGCTGTCTGATGATGTCTCATTGTCTAGTGATGAATGCGCTGGCAAATCCTCATAACAGAAAACAGGTTTGTCAACTGAACTCACGTCGGGATACTTTAGAGTATGTTTCTTTTTCCTGTTTTGCCCTTTGAGATCAGTGAGACAAAAATAGCAGTCAGTAATGTGATCTTTTGGTTCACGCCAAATGATCGGTTTCGTAAAGGGCAGCTTCTCAATTTTTTTATGAGACCAATCGGTTAGGTTTTTATAGCAAGTTGTACAGCAGACATGTGGCACCCACGATTTATCTAGATTGGCAACTCTAATTTTAAAATAGTTAAAATAACACTCTTCGATATACGCAGTGATAGACTTTTTTTGGCCATCTGTTGTGAACTTTCCACACACGTAACAAAACTGATTGGGAGAATTTATGCAACTGCGTGGCATTTTTGTAGCTTACTGTCTTGAGTTTCGAACACGACTGAACTTGTTTCAATAGTTTGTTTATTCTATAAAGTATCGTAAAGAACAAAAGTGTAAACATGGAGAATTAACGCAAGTCATTTATTTCGATAACGGGAGCTAAACAGACGTAAGTATTATTATTTTTGTGGTAAGATGAAGGATACCTAGCATAAACAATATAAATCGCTTAGGTGGGAGAACCGTTGTTGAATAGTGTAATAAGTAATAACATATGGACAAACAGTGCCTAACAGAATATGTCAAAATATGTGGAGCAAACTGACATTAGAAAATACGTTCCAATATGCTAATAACGCCTCTTTATAACGAAGGCCCAACGGATGCCTGAGCTGTTCGGGCACCCGTTTTGACGGGGCCATTTTTCTCCGGCTGATTGTGAATCCTTACTTATAATAGATCAATGTGAGGAAAGCTGGAAAAGTCAAAGTAATTCAAGGATGTGTGTGAAGTGTCCAATCCGCAGTGAGCCCGCGTGGAGCCTATAGCCCAACCCTCTCGTGATGAGAGGCCTGTTCCCAGTGGGACGTTAATTGGCTATTGTGGTGGTGTGTGTGTGTATGTATGTGTGCGCGTACTAGCTTCTGCCCGCGTGGAATTCGGTTGACACGTTGCCGCGAAAACCATGTGTTTTTTCCCAAAAAAGTAGCCCTTCGCCGGGACTCCCAACTATCTCCATACCAAATTTCATTTAAATCGGTCCAACGGCGTGAAGAGGTAACAGACAGAGCATTAGAATGCAAACCTTCATACAAATCAGCGTACGCCCAAAATAAGTGTTAAATGCGATAATAAATGTCGCTGCCTAGGTAGCCTGCATACAAATTTGAACTCCATGAGCTACATCTAGAAGGCGAAGTATGAAAATTTGAAGCTCTCTGGCTATTGCCGATGCGCCGTAATGTAAGGAGATTGACAGTCTTATAATTACACGAGCTTTTCCGACTTCGTCTGCAGGGAATTTAATACTATATTTCCTGGATACTTTTAAAATCTTTTTCGAGATATACGGGATTTGTGGGATTTCTATCCAAAGTCCTCTTCCGGGGTCCCTCTAATGAGTTTCCAGGGTTTTTCCGAGATTTCCCGGGATTTCCGGGATAATAGGTAGCCTATAGCTTATTCCAGGTTACAAACAAAATTGGTTGAGCCGTTTTAGCGTGATTGAGCAACAAACATCCAAACACACTAACTTTCAGCTTTATTATAATAGTAAGATTCTCTGATATGGGTGTGTGTGTGTGTATACTGACGGCGGAGCGGTGTTTCCGCTTGCGCGCGTGCGCGTGGTCGCCGCGCGCGTGGCCCTGCACGTGGCGCACCCAGGCGGCCGGGACCGTGAACACCTCTGCACAAAGCTCGCAGGCTAGCGGGCTATACACCTGTAACAAATAATTCAGTTAAATTGTGTTTTTACTAGGAAAGTTTTGGGATAGCTCTGATTTCTTTCATTCTATATGTATTTTGGGGTGCTGAATCCGAATCTGAGGTTTGCGGACAAAATTTCGTGACGCAACATTGAAAAAATCGCAAAAAAAATCGCAAAATTTGTGCTGGTTTTCAGATTTTGGCAATTTTGACACTAAAGGGCTAGTTTTTGGTAATACCTTCTCAGGGCGTTTTTCAAGAAGACTAAATTTGCTACAATATGAAATAAAAACTGTCTCTGTGCGCCTAATAGTTACCGAGATAAAGCTTTCATAATTTTTCAGAAGAGCGCAATTTTTTATAATATTACTACAACTACTCTAGCAGGATGTATTTCCAATTACCTCCGGTGGAGTGTGCTACATTTACAGTCAGCGACTAATCGGCAGAAAATGCGGTCTGGTTTAGCACAACAACTCACAGCACGTTATTTGGCGGCAGGTACCAACGCGGACGGACCTAGCACCAGGTCCTACCACATCTAAAATGACATAAAATAGTAAAAAACTGCAAAATTAACCACTAGCTTTTGCCGTTGCAGATGAATGTGTTTATCAAGATAAATTATATTTCGATTATCGTTCGATTTTTAGTTTGTTTAATTCCACCTCCTCAATGCTGGCCACGCCTAACCCCCCCGTCCTGCTGAGAGAGTGGCGACTCACCAGAGCGTCCTCGTCAATGTCCAGGTCCTCGGGCTCCCGCTTCACGCTCATCTCGTGCTGGAACATCTCGGCGATGCTGCGCTCCTCCTCCTCGATGCTGGACGCGTCCCACTCCGGCTCCTCCTTCACGCACACTTCGCCTTCATTGTTGCTCGTCGTTGACTTTTCTGGGGGGGGAAGGGAGAAAAGTGTGTTAATTCACTGTAGGGAAGCTTGAGATAGCCAATTTGAGATGGGAATAAATTTGCCATGATTAAATATGATTGTTGCTCGTCGTTGACTTTTCTGGGGGGAGAACAGTGTGTTAATTCACTGTGGGGACTTATGTTTAAATAGTTAAAACTATTCCGGATGCGCCATTCTTTTCGCGCACAGAGGATGAACAGATTTTGATGAAATATTATATACACATTTGAAAATTCTGAAACTGCAGGACTCTAGTCAGTCCATCACTCATCTTACAGTCCTACATTACTTCTATGGGTATGGACTATGGCCCTCTCTCATCTTCTCTCGTGAGGAGAGGAGGTTTGTGCCCAGCAGTGGGACATAAATATGCTATTGTGGGGGTCCTATCACTAACTTGAGACGACGGAGACGTTGTCCTCGCTGTCCTTGCCTTCGTCGGGCTCGGCGTCGGCCTTCTGCCGCTTGCCGTACTTGCGCTCCGTCGCGGGGCGCCGCAGGATGCGCGGCGGCGGCGCCTCGTCCGGCGAGTCGTCCGCTATCGTCGTCGTCGCTGGAAATTGAACACTTGGGAATTAGGAACTGATGCTATAACTATAAAAGAATAAAACACACATTATCTACTCATCAGCAAATCAGAATATCAGCAGCATCAGAAATAGAGCAAGGAATATATACCCTCATCTGTTAATTGATGCAACCCAAGTTGAAATGATGATGTCTAGCTTGTGTAACGCGACTTCGCCCGCGTGGAATTCGGCTATCGAGTTCCCGAGGTAACTAATGTGTTTTTCGGGGATAGAAGTAACCTATGTCCTTCGCGGGACTTCAACTATACTAACTCCATGTCAAATTTCATCTAAATCGCTTGGGGTTAAGTTAAACTTTTCGCCATTGAGGATATCAAAATACTAATTAATTTAGCAAGTATTATGGCACAACGCGCCGGGCCGCATCACGCCTGTGCCGCCCTCTGTCGTCTGACGGACACTCACGTATGGAGACGGTCGGGGCGGAGGCGGCGGCGTCGACGGCCGCGGGCGCCACCAGGATGGTCTGTCCCTTGGGCGCGCCGGGCCGCATCACCGCCTGCGTGCCGCCCTCTGTGGTTTTTATGAAGACTAGCTTTGGGGGCCCGATGAACATTGGCCTAGAAAAGGAATTGTATTTATTAAATTTATTTATCTACATATGGAGGAGGTACAGACAGATAGATGGGTCTTACAACTCATCATCATCATCCATCAATATGCCGCTAGACACCTATGCCTATAAAGAGTAATGTTTTTGTAAGTACTGTTTGTTTTGAGAGCCCGCTTTCCCAATTCTTATTAAAAATGGATGCTCCTTCAGAAACTTATTGCACAGGGCACAGCATACATTGCTGAGGCCTACCTCCTAAGAATTGGGAAAGCAGGCTCTCAAAACAAACAGTACTTACAAAAACATTACTCTTCTTCAGTTAACAACTTGATGCAATAGGGATGACTACAACTTTTTTTTCCTTAGTCTATGAGGAATATTATTGAAAAGTATTGGACACGTATTTTTTCTTTTTTTACGTAATCAAACTATTACGGAGATATATTTAGTTGAAATGTCACGTGACGTCACGGTTAGGTACGATTTATACCTAACGGTGACGTAGTTAGCCCCCACTCTCCAACTTTAATGCGTTTTAACTTAGTCATTCTTTGTTAATTTGATAAAACAAAAAATATGTGTCTAATATTTTTTTATTACTTGGTTGACGGACTAATTAGAATTTCGATTTCTTCAACTTGTCGTTATCCCTATTAAAAAAAAAGTAATAAAGACACTCACCTATTAACTCCCTGCTGCTGCATAGGGGTGAAAGTCTTCAGCAGTTTATCATCTTTCTTAACAGTTATCTTGGGGGGGCCCTCGTCAGGCTTTTTGTTAACTATCTGCTTGTTGACGCTGGCAACCACTTGGGTGGTGGTGGTCTTCTCCGCTGGAGTGTCCCCAGCTTCATCTGTCTGCCTCCATAAGCCTCGGATCTTCAGGACTTCTCCAGCTTTTAAAACAGTGTCTAAGACTTCATTCGAAACAGTTGTTTCACCTGAAAGTTAATGTGAATTTGATAAGGAAATTAAATAGTGCAAAAATGTTAATTTACAAATTTAACTTTTCCATTTTTCCTATCCATACGGTTAAAAAAAAAATACATTAGCGAGAACATATCCGTTTATAGTTAAGGCCTAGGTAAATGAAGCGTTTCTCGCGAAACACATCCGCGCGCGGCTGTAAAAATGTTAACCTATTGTGAATGAATTTATAAAGGAAAAGAAGATTTGTTAAAAGATATTTTTCTGCGTCCAAACAACTTAAATTACTTTAAAAACTTCACTAACCTTTGTACATGTATTCCACTAGTATTTTCAGCGCCTTCGTGGATATTTCCGAAGGCAGCACCACATACAGCATGCCGCCCATCCTGGTCACATGCCGCTGCCCTTCGAACAGCCCGCTCAGGTAAACGCTGCACGAGCTCAGTATAAACTTGTGGGCCGGTATCTGCGAGCCGTCCATCGTGCACAGCACTACATCCGTGAACCGCTCCGAACGCAGCAACGCCGCCACGGAACCGTTCAAATGTGAACTGTGCGAATGCCATTTCAGCTGATACGTGTCCGTCGACGTCATAATGATCAATTAAATCCACTCCACTCCATCTGCGATGAAATTTCATGAAGTCACGCGGTTTGTTTTGTTTTTGTTTACCAACGCGAAAACGCCGCCATTCGGTCGCGTCTTGTTTTGATAAGCGGAAATCAAATAAATAACGGAAAAGGAATCGAAAATCTTATTAAAATATTTTAAAGTATTCTTCAAATCATAATAGGTAAACAATTATATACATTAGACTTTAACCGTACAACTGTTTATTCAAATAACTATGAAAACTTATTTGACATTTAAAAGATTTTAAATGACTATTAAGTGCAAAATTAATGACTCTAGTAATAACCGGTAATTGAAAAAATCGATACTTTACATTTAATGTCAATTTGAATTTACAACGGTCCCACTATCGGTTTTTCACTTTTACACTCATTTGAATAAAACTGAAAATAAATGTCTTTAAAATCTACAAACTAAACTAAGTTATGAAAACGATGCGCGCAACCACCGCTTGCGACCCTCGAATCTAGTGTGCGGCGGCGGCGGCTGCAAAAATCGATAGAAAGCGTATTGATTTTTGGAGCGGGGTTGCGCGTTTATCTCATCGATCCATGCCGGTGAGCGTCGGTCTGCGCCGCGCGCCTGCGCCGTGTGCTAGGGGTGCGTCGGCCGCGGCTCGCAAGCGGCGCCCGCCCCGCTCCGCTCTGCGCCACCCTGTTCACGCGCAAATAGCTCCCTTTATATCTACTCGGCTTCCTATGTTTTGGTACAATAGTTGAAGGAATGACGTAAAAAACATCGTTACAGTCTTATACACTTGTTTTTTTTTATTTAACTGAAATAGTAGATTAAAAGACTCATTACATTTGAGTAAGGTGACTAGGTATTTAAATATATTAATTAAAGGTTTACTACGTCATCATCATCATCATTTCAGTCAAAGAACCTCCCCTCCACTGCAAAACATAATAGTAGGTATTTATAAGCCTATGCCAAAGTTCGCCAGTCACCATAGAGACAGGTCTTGCGCTGCTTGCTCCATATTTACCTACGAAAACTAACTACTAATAAGCTATTCAGGTTTCCGTATCACATATAACGAAGGATTATCAAGGCACAAATCAAACTTGTTGGTTTTTTAGAATATTAAATATGCTAATTTCTGAATTTGGATCCCACCCAATCGGTTGATTGATATTATATTTTCTATTCAATTACCATACGTTTTGCGATGAGTAAACAAACACAAAGAAACTAGTCTTCTTGTAGTCGTCTCGGTAGCATTTTGGTTATTCTATTTTTCTTAAGTTAAGATTCCTTCATCTCTTGAAATATAGAATATAGATAATGATGTAGTAAAAAAATACATGTGTACGTCTCCACTAAGCCTACTAAAATGGGTCCCTTATGTGTTCGAAAAGGGAGATGGAATTTTAATATGAAATTCCACGCAGGCGAAATTGTGGCCAAAAGCTAATCATTATAAATTACATACACATCTATAGATTGAAATGGCAAATGTAATAAATTGGTTGATTCATTCATTGCCATGCCCTTAATAAAAGTGTCCATGAAGGCGATCATATCGTAACTTTTGTATGTTACTAAGCTACTCGAGTTCAAATAAAATTTCTCGTACGGTAAATAACTAGACAATTATATTAAGTAGCGTTCAGAAGCAAAACTTAATTAAGACGTAATTAAATAATTAAGTAAATTTTTATTTTTCACATAAACATAATTTTGTAAGCTCTATTGGTGAGAGCTTTTCCTTATCGTTATTTTTATCTATGTGTGTATGTGTATCGCGGGCCGAGCCGAGACGGTATGACGAGCTTGCGCGGATCGCGTGCGCAGTCCGTATTGATTACCACCACCCCACGCGTAGCAACCCTCTATATATATACACATTTCTATTATTAATACCTACCTATCTACCTACGTACTATTTCATCGATTAAACAATTTATGGAATTAATTCTATCCAGGCCTTGAATCATGTTTGAATAGAACTACGTTACAGAGGTGATCACGTCAGACAATTATGTTGGAAAATTTTTACTTATTTTATTTTACATATATATTATTTATACATTACATATAATATAGAATTATCGACGTCGGTTGCAAAACTAGAACCCACGCATAAAAATTACTCAAATACTTATTTTAAAAAAAACCGGCCAAGTGCGTGTCGGGCCACGCGCAAATTATAGGGTTCCGAAGTTGAGGATGCCCACAGTACCTTTCTAAGACTTATCAGCATTTAGCTAGCCTGTGGTATGACGTGCCCGCCCGACGCCCCTGCCGCTCGAGAAAAATCATCATTATAAGTTGGTCGACTATTACTCGTAAGTTTGTACAGCCTACTTAGCTCTGATAGTTTTCCTTTCAACTACGTTATATATGCCACAACCGTGATTTTTTTCAGCCATCCAAATACCACCATTTAGCTGGCAGGGGGGGGGGACACGTGACTCTAACAAAAAATAGCACTTTAAAGCTTAATATTTCACAAACGCATCACTTAATCCAAAAATGGTTTTAACAAACCCACGATATTTTTTTAAGACCTATTCAACGATATGCCGCACCATGGGGTACGCAAGAAAAAAAAATTACATCCCCACTTTACGAGTAGGGGAGGTACCCTATAAAAAAATATATTTCAAAATTTTATTGTACCACTTTGTCAGCGTAACTAATGTGCATATTCATGCCAAATTACAGCTCTCTAGACCTAAGCATCTCCGAGCAATAGTGCGGACAGACGGACGGACGGACGGACGGACGGACGGACGGACAGACGGACGGACGGACGGACGGACATGGCGAAACTATAAGGGTTCCTTGTGGACTTCGGAACCCTAAAAAAGAAGCACAAAAAGCCCTGATATACGATTAGTTGTAGGTATATTATTTTCTTTGATTTAGTTTGGTCAGAATCTTGACAAAAAACCTTCAACTACTTAACAAGAAAACAATCAACTTTGACTGTTTAATATCGTAACTAGCTAACAATTAATATAAGGCGAAGAGAGCGTCATTTATATACATACTATTCCTGAGAATGAAGGAAAAGTGAATAAATATAATACGTGAGATATATTTTTTCTCTATTTCATGTAGACCAGACAGAAGTCGACCTGTCAATATTATCATCTCAAGTGGCTTACGGCAGGCGCGGCGCACTCTTTGATTTGTTCGCGCTCGATACAAGTACCCGCCGGCTTCGCACCGTGGCGTGATGATTAGTGGTTGCCGCGCACTGCTAGCGAATGCACGCGCGCGCGTAA
>OZ020276.1:2248982-2372882 GCA_963971205.1 Aethes cnicana | reverse complement strand
CACTGTTGTGTTCTGGTAGTGAGTTAAGGTAGCTGGTGAAATTTCTGGCACAGAGGCATTCCATCTTAGGCCTCAGGGTAGGCAACGCATTCGAGATATTATGATTTCTTAATGGGGGATCATAGGATTTCGATGTCCATGGGCCGCAGTCATCATTTACCGTCAGGTGGGCTGTGCGCTCGTTTGCCTATGCCATTGATATATAAAAAAAAAGACATACAAACGGAACCTAAACTGCACAATAAAATATTATGGTCATACGTGCGCCTGTTTGTATGAGCGTGATGGATGATGGTCCGTTCCGAACAGTTTTGCTATTTACTCCGACTGCCCGATTTATACTAAAATACCCCTGAAAAACTGGAAATATTGAAAAGCAGAGATAATTTGTTTAATCACATCTTATAATTATGAACATAAATCCGATCAAAACTGGTTAACACGAACTATAATAAAATTTTAAAGCATATCACTTCACATTAACTCGATCAGAAATAAACGTTTTCCCATATAAAGTTTAATCTATACCAACAATAATTGGACGTCGATTCGCAACAGTCCGCGGTGACCTTGCAGCGAAAACCCGCTTATTCAATTGTTTTTAAATCTCAATTCAAGATCAGCGAACTGCCATCGAGCGTCGAGCGTTAAGTTGCTGCTACACTGGGGTCGAAATAAAGGGAAAGGCCGTGTCAGTTTTGGGACCACAATAAAGCATAAAAGTTATGCAATTATACATTTTCACTATCCCTTATTTTTCCCGCCGACACAGTGAACCATCAGTGAACTCTACAAGTGTAACCAGTTCAAAAACAGACTAGATAAACTCTCTTACTAACATGAACTCTAACAGTGAAAATATTATTTAGACGCATCAGCGAATTGCTGCATGTCTAAAATTAAATAAATAAACTATAAATGGCTTGACAAGCAATGGAAAAAAAACAACGAGAAAAATACTTCGCTTTCACATATATTTTTTTGTTACAGCTTAGTTTAATGGGGACTATCGTTTGTTTGCTCGCCAGTTGGCGCCACTGTTGACTAAGGTCCAGAGGTATATCTGTCAAAGGCGACTTTATAAGATCGCCACCGAAACAAAGTTTGAAATCTTGAATCTCATTAAGTTTATTAATTATAAATAACTATCATCATATCGAGTAGATATGCCGCAATGTTGTGCAGTTCCGTTTTGTTCGGATTATTATTTTTTGTTTCAAAGCGTTCACATTCATCGCCAAATAATTCATATTTGCGATAATTTCACGAAGGGGATCACTTTTCAACAGGTTAATTAAAGAAATTATCATTTATGTCACGAAGCCCGCCAAAACCAGTGAAAAGTGAATGTTATTGGACCTCACGCGACACTAGCGCCTCTAGTGGCAAATTCACACGCGATAGCCCCCATTGGGTACACGATTTAGTGAAAATTCGAAACAATCTCTTTTTTGTCAATCAATAGGTTTAATATGATTGATTTTTATTAAACTTTATTGCACCTTAGTAAAAAACGAATACAAAAGGCGAACTTAATGCCATAAGGCATTCTCTACCAGTCAAACCTTTGGGTAAAACAGAAACTGTTGCGGTGGTGCAAAAAAAAACAACTAAGCAAAACACAATAAAAAAATTAATATAAAAAAGTTAGGCACAATTAATATAAAGAGAGAGTGTTCGATAAGGAACGTCGTTTTTCTTGCTACGTCGACGATAATGTTGCTCAAGCGTAAACCCCGTTGCTTCGCCTTCAATGTATTCAAGTTTTTCACGCGACCACAATTTGTTGACTGTAAACAATGAACATAAGTATTGAGCTTCTATTACCCGCATTCACGGAGCGGCACTAATTCCTTCAATTAGATAAACGCACATCACGTCAACTGACGCATTCGAACCACTCTTTACTTTAATACATTGTAATACGCTTTATTATACACTTGTGTTTTTATATCAACTTGTTTAAATACGTTGTATCGAACGGCTTCCTTGTCAATGGACTTTCCAAATGAAGTACAGGCACGCCGAAAAGTGTTACGCGAACGGTTAAGCATTGAATGGATTTGGGATTGAATGAGTGAGTCATCTCACGTTTATTTGTCACGTGGAATTTGTTTACGCAATTGTAGCAGTTATTTAACTTCGCTTTCGTATTCTTTGCGCGTCAATTTTCTGTGCTATATTTGTTAATGGTTAAGTTTTTCAAAGCTTTAAACGTAAAATACCTAACCATCATTTCATACAGCTTTATAGATGAGTTTTTAGCACGTTTATAAAATAAATAAGATTATATGATATACTATACTTCCAAGTCCCAAGTATGTTAACCCCTTGTCTACACTAGCGCCATTTCCGGTTGCTTATTCATCCATTTGAGTAGCACAAATCCGCAAGCAAATATCAATTGTAATTATAATCGAACTCCGTGCACTTTCGCTTGTACACAGTAGACGGCAAATGAAATGGGCAGTTAAGGCCGTTCCTATACCCAGCTTAGCCGTCACTGTCACTCGTGCAACGAGTGAACGAGAAAGCGCTACGCACAGAACGCCCGATTTAGTTAGTATTTAACGCGTTTTAATTTCTATAAAAATACCGTCTAAAAACATGGCATTTATAAAGCTGTCAATGTATGCATATAATGTGGATATTTTTTCTGTTATATTTAGTTTTACAATGTTTGATATAATAAACTGGAGTTAAGTTGGATGAAGGGTCCGAGTTAGAGGTTGGAAATAAAATTGTATCGAGCGAAGTTTCGTGAAACGTGTAACGAAAACTGTCAATGTAAGGATGATATAATCAAATATGACATATGTTTATTTCATATTTTTAAATTTTAACATTTCTCTTAGAAATGTATGATCTTACATGAGCAATTTGACGATGCTGGGTCAGTCAAAACAATAATAACTGCACCGCGATTGCGCAACGCGACTGGGCAAGCGTGACCCCTTATCAAAGGCACCGGAATAAAACCGATATAAAAATATCACTGTTGCAACAATGTCATACAAAGAACGTGTTTTTTTTACAATCTCGGCCGGCTACTTCTCTTATTCATTCAGTTGATATTGGTCTTTGCTACCGGACTCAGATTATGCCTGTAGACACTGAAATAAATATTATCCATATTAATGTTATAAATGCGAAAGTAACTCTGTCTGTCTGTCTCTCTGTTACCACTTATGAAATTTGGTATAGAGATACATAGTTGCAGTTCCGGGAAATGACATAGGGTACTTTCATCCCAGAAAAATGCACAGTTCCCGCGGGAAGGCGATACCCGAATTCCACGCGGGTGAAGTCTCGGGCAGAAGCTAGTAAACAATAAATGTCGAGATATTGCATTGAATAAAATTTATATAAAGTTTCAAGAACTCTAAAGGAGATCGTGTAGTAGTTAAACTTAAAAAATGCTTTGTGCCCACAAAATTTGAACATAAACACTACGAGTACTTGGCAGTACGAAAAACTTTACTTTGGCGCGCGGAGAGGCACTTACACCATTAGCATAGAGACTATTGTTGATTAATGCGCGCGCCATATCAACCGTGTGGTGCTATAACACGATGTGCGCGTCCCATCGCGCACAACGAATATGCGGTGCCTCCGGTAGCCTTGACTTCTCGATTTAAATACTACTGCGTCGTTAAGCTTGAGGCCTTGTTCTTTTGTTCTAGCTTTACACGATCTGTACTGCGTAAATCGTATGACGTAATACTACTACAGCCTATTTGCGTCCCACTGCTGGGCACAGGCCTCCTCATCACGAGAGGGTTTGGGCTATAGTCCCCACGCGGGCCCAGTGCGGATTGGGGACTTAACACACATCTTTGAATTACTTCGGCAGGTTTCCTCACGAATCTCAAAATGATTTCCTTCACCGAAAAAAGTGGTAAATTCAAATTTAATTTCGCACATAAGTAAACTTAGAGGTGCGAGCCGGAATCGAACCCCCGACCCTCTGCATGAGAGGCCGTAGGTCGAACCACTAGACCACCACGGCTGACGTAATAATTAAACTATTATGTTTTACGTCCATTAACGTCCAGTCTAACAGTTGACCTATAAGAATGGCGTCAGAGAATAGCGGTGTTGAGTTGATACTTTGAGTATTGATTTCAACAAGAAATGTAGACGTCAACGAACGGATGCTACGCCTGACCCAATTCACGCTCGCTTCAATTGAATTATAGCGATTTCAGTGATACCATATTATATTAAATAATAAGTAATAATTTCTTGAGGTCTTCTGGAGTTATATGTAGAACAAGAAGAACTCATAATAAATTCGATAAACTTCTAAACAAGTTGAAACTCTCGCTGGGGAACCTTAGGCAGTCCGATCTATTATCCTTGTAACAGGTCGTCGACTCGGTCGGTATCGAGCTAGCAATCCTAGGTATTGACTGGATAATCGCCTGTCGCGTTGCGCCGTGCAATTCGTACGCTGAATGCAGATATGTATGCAACTATGCACTTGCTGTAAACATGTGCGCAAGTGTGTGTGCATGAGATCATATTTATTTACGCAGAGCGAGAATCGGCACTGCTTGAACTTTCAAATGATTATGAGTATTAAAATAACACTGACAAATCTCTCTCCAAGCGATTCTCCTTAGCAAATACTATTGAAACATAGAAGTCGGATTTTGTGCAACCATTATTTGATCATGACCTCACTTTTAGTATTTTAAGTCGATATAAGTCAGCATCTGATTTGATTGATTAAAAATGTTCATTTCTTTCCACTAGTCACACCCTCGGAGAGTGGAGCCCTAACAGGTAGTTTCCTTTTTTTGACGCGCCGAGTCTGTTTTCCGAATCGCGCTCAGAGCGCCCACGACGCCTTGCATCCTTTTTCCTATTGGGAGTCAACTAATAAGAGGAGAAAGGATGCAAGGTGCTGTAAGCCGCTTACTGCACCTTGGATCCTTTTATAACCGCGCTCTGAGCGCGATTCGGAACTCAGCTATTGTCAAGTCGTTGTTAAGCGCCCTGGCAGGCCGCCAGGCCAGCTCAGTCGTGACACGGTTAATGCTTACGCCCTGTTGCTTGTTTACACTTCAAACGTTTTGGGTTCACTTTATAGAAATAGTGAACAGCTCAAAGATGCTGTAAAAAAATATTTGAAATGGAAACAGTGCTCATAAAGAATTTATCTTTAACTAGCTTCTGCCCGCGACTTCTCCCTCGTGGAATTCGGTTACCGCGTTCCCGCGGGATGAAAAGTAGCCTATGCCCTTTCCCGGGACCCCAACAACCTCCATGCCAAATTTCATCTCAATCGGTCCAGCGGTTGAAGCGTGAAGAGGTAACCGACAGACAGACAGACAGAGTTCGCATTTATAATATTAATATGGATTACTCTTTAAAATTAACTATAAAGAACTGAAATGAAAAACCGTTTCTCAAAGGTACACTATACTGTAACCCAACCAAAGCCATTTCAATATCTATAGATCCATTTGCGTTAACCATGGCAGTGACACGTTGACACAAAACTAATATAAAACGACTCGAGTCAAGGAGCAAAAGTGCTGACAAACTGTCTCATTTTGGCACAACGATATTGTCCATACATATATGTGAATTAAATAAATATGTATCTACAAGTATTGCTACCATAGCTCTAACCCTGGTTGGTGCAAAAGGTCCTTGTTCTTTGACTCGCCGCCAAGGATCACACTCGCAAACTTGGTATCTACGTCCGCTATGTATAATCAGCAGAGGCCGGAGTTTTTACGGCTAAACAAAAGACTCTCGCAATGTTACTAGTTTTAGAAACATTTATTTATCGATATCGATAGTTGTGTAATAGAAGAAGAAAAATGGTCCACCAAATTAACAAAATATTTATTTAATAAAATTACATAAAACAGATGCAATTTCTTCTTCGAAATCCACGTCAGTACACACAGTAGCAAATGTCATTTTATTGGGTGTCTGATAGAGTGAGAAGAGTAGACAGTCATTAATTTCTCGACATTCTCTGGGAGTAGACAGTTTCGTTTATCCCTATTAATAATATAAATGCGAAAGTAACTGTCTGTCTGTTACCTCTTCACGCTTCAACCGCTGGATGGATTGAGATGAAATTTGGCATGAAGATAGTTGGGGTCCCGGGAAAGGACATAAGCTATTTATCCCGGAAAGACGTATAGTTCCCGCGGGCAAAGTCGCGGGCAGAAGCTAGTATCACTATAAAGCCAAAAGGACGGGTTATTTTATTTATAACAAAGTATTGTTAAGATTCAGATCAAATAACACGTATAAAACAATCTCAGACTTCCTACTTTTTTGCATATTTTAAATCAACTGTCGCCAATTATTATAAAATATTCGATATCGATAAAAAAAACGTTGAACACTAGTAACTTTGCGACGGTCTTTTTCGCCGTGAAAATTCCGGGCCCCAATAATCAGGGATTGTTCTTGATATTGTTCCGTTGTTCAGGCGTATTCGACGCGCAACCCACGGCCTCGGAGCGTCAACGGGAGAACCTCAGCTCGCGGTTACGGAGGGAGTTCGGTCTAGCTCTTCCCGACGACAACGCGCAGCCCACGATACCTCCCAGCGGTAAGCACCAACCATAGAACAAGTAAGGTGAACTTAGAATTACAACCTCAGCGTACGCCTGAAATAAGTGTTAAATGCGATAATAGATGTCGCTGCCTAGGTAGCCTGCATACAAATTTGAACTCCATTAGCAACATCTAGATGGCGCTGAACAGTGTACAGGCGAAGTATAAAAATTTAAAGCTCCTTGGCTATTTCCGATGTACGCGGTAATGTAGGGAGATTGACAGTCTTATTACATTGTCTCTGGCACCAACACAAACGTACCAAATACACGTTTATTTTTTCCGTTTCCGTGGGGTTTTTGGGAAATCCTCTTTTGGTGCTGCTCTAAAATCCCCAACGAACCTACATGCCAAATTTCAGCTTCCTGCGATCAGTGGCTTTGGCTATGCGACCGTCAATATGTAAAGAAAGAGTTTTACATCACCCTTGGCCGTAAAGTGGGATTTCTTGGCCAAGGCAAGACGTAAAACTTTTGACAAACCACGGGCGGTAATTCGTAAAGCCCCAGATCGCATATTTATGGCCCTCACCTTCGGTTCGGGCCACAGTAACCTGCGATCTGGGACATTTACGAATTCACCACCCTAGGTCTGTAATGTACTATTATTTATATTGATAATGTCTTAATGGAAAGCGTAGATTTCTAGAGAAATTTCTCCAAAATCATATTTCGTCTGCAATCCGAGTCTGAAACCTTTAAAACGTCGGCGACGCTCGTAAAATGTATTCTTGTAACAATAACGATGTCAGTGGTTTCGAACGGGTTTGTCACGTCGTACCAAATGTTTACTTGGTGCAAAGAAAAAATAAAGATTGCTCGAAACGGGGTTCGGCTCTGTTCCTTTCGCTATAAATTGTGATTCAATCTGGATGCAATATCGAACATTGATAATGTTAAAATGATGTTTATAGCAATAGCAAGTTGTAACATTGTCCTGTGTGTTACAGAGCCCGCGGGGGCAGCGGGGGCCGCGGGGGCGGCGGCGGCGGCGCGGCGAGTTGAGCGGTAGGCCGCGGCTACTCTACACTCTACAGAATAAGCTACATAAGTAATATAAATTTTATATCCCGCGTGCAGCGCCCGAGCGCTAATTGTATATTTCCGTTTCACTTCTGTGTTTACTTTTCACGGTTTTTCTGCAAGTACAAATTGTTTTTATTTCCCTCTGTAAATATTGTACATATGAGATGAATTAAGATAGGAAGTAGGGAACCTACTCGGTACATATGTATAATGGTATATTTTTTTTATGTATGTATAATGTTCATGTACGTCATCGATATATTTATTTAACGCCGAATGTATTCGGCGATTTGTCTAGAGAGCGATGGCTAGGATTTTTGTACGCATAATGTTTAAGTAAATTATAGTTGTTTTTATTGTTTTACTTTTTTTAGCGTGTATAGGGGTCCGCGGAATCGCCCTAGGTAGCGTTAGTAGCGGCAGGAACGATTAGGAGTTCGGTACCGACCGCTTTAGCCATTAATAGAGGTTAAATCTGTGTTATTATTTAAGTGTACGCACGTTGTTAATGCAAAGAGCTATCTTTGGTCAGATCACACGGCTGGCAGCTCCCGCGCTACGGCGCTCTTTGCAGGGCGACTTCCTTTCTCCCATCAAACTACCCTCAAAGCATTTTTTATAAAATCGATAAGGCCGCATTTACACGGTCACAGTCCCGCCCTGCAATGATATCCAACCTGATGACTACTGACTACTGATACGTTAATCAAAATCCATTATATTCGACAGTGGAGCAACTTATTTTGCCGCAGCGAAGACTATCCATAGCTTGTTGTATGACAGGTCGTATTGAACCGCACTAACTCACGACTCACGAGCCTTACAGTTGCGCTCTGCTGACAGCCCTTATAAAGACTTGCAGATTTTTACACTCAAGGCATTTATACAAGGTCGAAAGTCGTTCTATTGACAGTAATTATCTCCTCCATACGACGATACAACATGATGTTTTTATTGTTTCTCAGTGCAATCTTAAGACTCTTGAGAGTCTCGCTTGTAAATAGTAAAATACCGTGTAATAGGTGTTAAGTCGATAGCTATAGATACAATTAAAAGGAAATATGTCATGATTATTTTAAACGCTCCCCAGTGTAGTGTAACGTCGATAAAAATGTCATGTTGTATATATTGTAGGATCTGCGGCGACAACGAATCCGTGTTGTGGGACCTCGGGATACCAGTGATTTCTCCCCGTTCATTGCTCTGCAGGCATTTGCAAAATATTCTGTTCGTTAGACTAGGTTTTTATAAAGATCTTTTTTGTCGTGTCCTCTTGATTATTTCCTGACGTTTGTCGATGTCTTTGGAAGTATTTCGTTGAAGGTTCGATATTCAGTTTGTTTCATATCGTCTTAATTGTAGTATTTGAAGTTAGATTTATTAATTGTGGCCTAATGTAATTCTTAAGATAGACGAGCCATCGAGTGATGAGGTTGCGATCTAATTAGGTTTAATTAGACAGGTTTTATAGAGCTCTGTTAGATGAGAATTACAGAGATGGAGTCTGACGAAGCTGTATAAGACCCGGTGTCATTGGCTTACGCTGTGATACTAGCAACAATCAATATGAAATTACTCCCACTTAACTTTTAGTGGAGCAGGTCCTTGATGACCTGCAGATTAAATTATTCTAATTTCGGAATGTTCCTAAATGTTTTTTTGGCATTTCGACAAACTTATTTTTATGTCTTAATGATCATAAATTCTTTTATCACTATTTATTATTTTAGATCGCTAGATCGAGTGTTATTTACTTGAAGTACTTTTGAGTGACAATTTATTCTTAAATGAGACGACTTCAAAACCGCGTGTGATCATATTACACTGAACCTAAAATACATTTGAACTTACAGTACGGGACAGACAAAAAGGACCTTTAGTCATGTAGGGTATTTGCGCTGGCAGCTCTATCGAACGTCCACCTCGTCATTACCACAAAGTCACGACGAGAACCGATTTGAAAATGATCAACATTTACTTACATAATTTACGTAGCTAAAAAATAATTTAATGTTTGTTGTTAAATCCTTTTAGTTTGTATGCGCTCCCAGTGATTGTTGTGAGTATCGTAGCCCGAGCACACACTAGTAGTGTAACTACGTGTCGACGTAAACTGCCCAGTGTCCATCCCTCGTTGCTCAATCACAACGGATTGTGTGCTTTTTGTGTTCGGAATAGGGTACACTCGTTACACGTTTATCAGCATATATGTCACTTTCTTCACTAGTTGATGCGAAGGGACCGAATGATTTGCGATAAAAAAAAACTTGACATATTTAGGTAAATAGTCAGGATTCCTCTAAAGAATGTGGTTAGAGTAGTAACAGTCGCCTCTAAGTAGTAATATGCATCCAAATCGTTAGTTGAAATAGACAGAAGCATAGGATTATATTCTCATATCTTGTGCGATTGGGTGTTGCGTTCATTTTAAACTGTAGATACGTTTTTAATGCTTAAAATTAAATTGGCGGCCGAATTCTAGATGTTGTGTTTATGGTCGAAATGAATGAAAAGGGTACTTCTATCTCTTCTCTAGTTGGACAATTATTTTTTCAAGATTGTTCATCGTCTGAGCACTGGCATTTGTTTAAATGTACGTCGTCTTTTTCATGTACAGACACGATTATTTTTTGACGTGATACCGTCTTATAAATCGATGAACGCCGAGCGCGCAAGCGAGAGCTCTAAACAAGCGATAGAGATCGGCCTATGCGTGACGTTATCACGTAAAATTATAGTCCGCAAACCGACTTTACAGACAATTTTTTCATTTACATTTTAGTAGGTATCTGTGTATCCCACTTGTACACTATCGTTTTGTAGTGTATAAATAAAGCGTTTATCCCTTTCGCACTTGTGTGTTAGAAAGTCATAAAAGCGGTGCGACGTATTTTAACGCTAGCTTTGCCTGTCCGCCTGTTGGTCTAGTTCTGATTTAAATCGTATAATAAAACCAATTATATTAATAGGGATGACGACAGAGTGAAGAAATCGAAATTCTAATTAGTCCGTCGGTCAGGTAATAAAAAAATATTAGACCCGTATTTTTTGTCAAATTAACAAAGAATGACTAAGTTAAAACGCATTAAAGTTGGAGAGTGGGGGCTAGCTACGTCACCGTTAGGTATAAATCGTACCTAACCGCGACGTCACGTGAGATTTCAACTCAATATATCTCCGTATAAGTTTGATTACGTAAAAAAGAAAAAATACGTGTCCAATACTTTTCAATGATCTTCCTGATAGACTAAGGAAAAAAAAAAGTTGTCCCCCCCCTATTCGGCTGAATTAAACCAAACTCAATTGGCATTTGGCCTGTAAATTTATGATAATTCCTTTTTAGTCGACGAATACGACTATGTTAGTATATATTTACAGTAACTTAGGGCCAAGCCATAACAATGTAAACTCTTGTGTTCAATTTTATGATTATTTATCTTATACGCTCACTTGGTGATATTTTTAGACGCTATCTTCACAATCTGGTGCCTAGACGGGCTACTTGCGCCGCACGCAATTGATTCGCATAATTTTAATGTATAAGTCGATTTGTTGCAATATGTCGCCTAAAGGTTACGATTAATAATGCAATGATATGTTAGCGGCTTCCGAACGATGGATTTATGTACCGTGATTTTTCTGTATTTTGTTTTGTATAACGAATTATAGCTTTTTATATTTTTATTATGAATCAAATCGTTTAGGTCAAATATTGGGAGTCTAAATGAGCAAGTGATGAGTATTTTTGTCCTTAGAGGAAATGGGTGTGTAAATATTTCGATCTGGTTGTTTAGGATACAGATTTGCTTATTGTCAGAGTGCGCGCGTCGCGGCCGCGCCCGTCACGAGTGAGCCATCAGTATTGCGGCCGCCGGCGCCTGCGCGATGATCTTGGCACGTCCGCGTAGAGTAGACTGTTTGTGATACGTTATGATCACTACACGTTATTATTATCATCTGGAATTACTGTACATAGTAGCGAGTATGAACTAAGTGAAAAGCTATATTTTGTTATTGTAAACGAAAAGCGCACTCTCTGTATGTATCGTTTGCCATATTGTCGTCCCTTCGTCCCCGCCCCTTTTCCCCGCGCCGATCGAGTGAAGAGTTGCGATGTAACAATGGAATATTTTGCAATATATTAATATAATTTTTTTATTCACTAAGTGGATCATAAAATAGAGCTGTATATTATCCAGATGTTAAATATTATTATTTCTTTCTTAATGTTTGAAACTAAGCATGTAAAATTTAAAATAATAATATAGAATAAAAGATGTTATGATAATTAATTACATAAAATCTTCGTTTGAATCTGGAGCCTTTCCTTTTTTGTTTATCCTCTTAGGGCCAGTGGTACAGACGGACTGCAACTAATCGCTATGAGAAGTGCATAACTGATGTATTGAAAGTCCAAACTGCGCATAATTAAATTGTAGTCCGTCTGTACTGGCTCTCGGTTCTTGATGATTAAATGGAGTGTCTAGCCTTCCAGAGTACCTACCCCAATCGGACTCGCTAATCAGGCAGATAACCTCAGTGACATGTACCTAACTGCACACACTCAAAAGGTGTCAATTATCTGGCAGGTAAAGATGATCACAGCTTTGTATTGGTGATAAGTCATCTCTAATTACTAATTTCCACCTATTTCCTACTTGTACTGACCCCAGTACGTAAGGATGAAAATCGTAAGGACTTGTAAGCCGAGCCTGACGGCGAGGTGCCATTGTTTACGCCCACTGCCTTTTTTTGTCCTTTTCATCTGCGTTCAAAAGTGCAAGAGAGGCCGTGCAGCTATGGAGAGTGGACTTTTCTATGGGTAAGAAGCGCAATCTTATATGGCGAAACAGTTGAAAACGTGTCCAGCGGATTCGATAAGCAACAAAAAACACTCCTCACAACCGTTTTCGCCTCAGCAGCGCCGTCTGAAGGCGCTACTGCAGACTATCCGCCTAGGTGGCTTGACTGGAGTGGCGACCGCAGCGCCCCCAACCTACCCGATTTGGTGTTCACATTCGGAAGTATAAATATTGCGCTCCTGTAAAGCAGTAAGGGTTGAATTAATTCAACCCTGCATAGTTTTAGCTATTTTACCCGAGCAAACCTCGGTCGCCCTGGTCCTGTACTAAATACTAGGATAACTTCATAATTATTTTATTGCAATGGTTAATTCTAATATGTAATTGAATACTTACCTCTGCTCTGCATTTTATTATCTCTTGTAAATAACTCTTCGACAGAGCGGATAGCACCTCAACACGTTAAAAACGCTGGACCGATTTAGATGAAATCAGAAAATAGCATATAATTCCCGCGAGAATATTATTAAGTACCACGCGGACATAGCCGCGGGTTGAATCTAGTTTAAAAATGATTTTGTAAAGGTAGTTTGTTTCTGCCTGTGGTTTCCGCCAAACTTAATACTTTTCGTCAGAGGATGAAAAAGATACGGCCAGAATGTTGGTATTTCACTGGACCACTTGAGTTTATTTTGAATGTGAGTGGATAAAAGAAGAACAACTGCTACCTACTAATTAAAAAAAAATCGGTGTATTTAAAAACTGACATATATTTCTTATCAATATTTACAAAAATATGTCTAGTTAAACATGAGTTAAACTACCTTATAAACTTAACATCGAAAAATACATTTGACACTATGTTATCCATATATATCAACGTACTATGTATGTATATAACACCTCAGTCTTGTATCGTATACGCTGCAACATTTTAAACGGGAGAAGTTTGGCCATCGCATCTTATAGAAAACATAAAATATACATAGAGTGGATACGATGACTACCATTTTCGATGCTCGATGTTTAAACATTTTAATCATAGGTAGGGGGGATTCCATTTTTTAGAGTTGCATCAAAGTATTAATCATTATATATCAACTTTCTGACTACGTCCGTTGCTTTCACAGCCATAAATAAGAACTAGAATCATTTATATATTACTTATTAATAATATTTACATCCAACTTCCAGATTTAAACAAAACGGGCATCAGGAGTGTCGTGAAATCAGTCAAACGAGGAATGAGGAGTTATATCAATGCGTAAAATACAAGAATATGAATACGTACGACCGCATAGTGGCCATTATGAACTGGTAAATGGAAAAGTACCGTTACCACTCGGTATTTATCAGCAGTATCCAAATAAACTCAATCAAAAAAACTGAACCAATTTAATACAATAATAATAAACTAAAGCGAAAAAACTAACAACAGTTAATAAAAGAATCTTTACCAGTTTAATGTAAACAGTAAATTATCTATTTATAAAATAAACCCGTTTCACCACTCCTTAAAACTTAAAACTAGATGAAAAGTCTAAAACAACGTCTCCATATAGGCAATCTTATAGCTATGACTGATGACATGATTATATTTACAAAGTTAAAACCTCGAAGTTTCATAAAAATGAAATAATTAACACTTAATTTTGCTAAGCTTGTCGTTATCATTTTTACCTCTACTTTCTATCTAATAAAGTTCAATCAATGTTCTTGTAATAATAAACACTTAAACACCACAAACAGGTTCTTAGGAGTACCCTGAGCTCCCAAAAAAATACTTTCGAACGTTTTAAACGCCTATAATAATATTCACTAGACTAACTTGACATTTCCATGGTCCTTTAAATCACTTGAAATAGATTATCGAATATTCTTAAACCAATTTTTGACCACGTCACAAATAGCTATCCCGCCTCATAGTCTTGATGCATATTGTTCGACTGGCAACACCGGAAATTTCGTCACAGTGGTATTCATCCCCTAAACTCGTTTGCGTGACCTCAAGAGGGTGGTTGATGATCTGGCAGAAATTATTGTCCCCCAACGATGGCAAAGAGGGACTTTGGCTGGCTCAATAGATCCACTACACTAAACAGCAATGTATGGAAAATCCTATACAAGGTGACTCATTTTCATTTCATTGCTGTTGAGTGTATGTTTACCCTGTGTTGTGCATTATACACTGGATGTGATCAACACGAACAAATTGCAGGAAATCAACAAAGTTTGATGTACATAAACGCGTCAATTTTGTTAACGCATAGTCTTATACCCTCTCGTGATGAGAGAAGGGCTGTGCCCAACAGTGGGACGCAAAATAGGCTGTAGTGGTTGGTGGATGGTGTTGTCTGCTGTCCGCTGGCAACATTAGACGCATGTCACCAACTTGGCTTAAAATGGGCTTAAAGAACTCGTATCCAGTTTAAAACTGTATTCAAACGGGCCGGCATTCACGATCATTCGGTTCGCGTTTCACTTGGAAATTCATACAGGGCTGGAAGTTGACGTGAATGGTGACGGGATGCAGCGGCGCGGCGGCGTGGTGCGCGGAGCGCGCGTCCAACACGTCGTAAGGGCCGAGGTGGCGCGACAAGCAGGCGTAGTCCACGCTTAGAGGGACGTAGTATTTGCCTGGAAGAGAAAAAACAATGTTTATTGCTATTTTAGTAATTAAGGATTGAAGCAAATATGAAATTCAGTGGAAGAATAACTGGATAGAACATGTGATTTCATACCTTACGAATAAGTTTCAAAGTCAAACAAAATGAAACAATTCTTTATATTTTGATTCTAACTCACTTTTACCCGAGTGCGCTAGAAGGAGGGTTATGTTTTTCGAGTGTATGGATGTAAGTATGTATGTATATTTCTTTGGCACGGTCTGTAGCCTAAATGGCTTGTGGATTTTAAGCTGCGAGGTATCGTTACTACTACAGCCTATTTGCGTCCCACTGCTGGGCACAGGCCTCGTCTCATCACAACAGGTTTGGGCTATAGTCCCCACGCGAGGTATCGTTAGATTCGTCTTAATTGTGAGTGTGACACGGGGTTAAGTAGCAAAATTGCAAGAAATAAAATGGCTGACTTTTTAAGGCATTTAAAACGTTTCCAAAAATATTTTTTTGTCAAAGCGTATCGAGTGGGGTATCAAAAAAAAAAGGGTTTAATGAACGGATTGTAAAAATATATAATGTGACACCAAAAGTTTGCAGTCGGATATATTATTTTTTCAAAAATCGAGTTATTTATAACATCTGTAGGCATAAACAGAATAGCATTTTGCAATCTTTCATTGTTGTTATGTTATATAGTTTAGATAGCGAGAGACAAGCCCTTTTAATTTTTAACTTATTTTAATAATTATTTAAGTATTTATAAGGTACAGTCGAGGTCATTTCGTGAAAAGTATGTGCCCTAATCCGTACCGGTTGGTACCGGTTATGGTAATCAATACTTAAGTAAATAACATGTTTTGTTTTTCAAAAAAGTACATCACACTTTTTTCTTAACTGTATTATCTCGCCAAATTGTAACGTTTGGTGGCGAGCTTGCGCTCATCGTAAACAGACATGCCATGCACCTGATAAATGATGTAATTTATAATATTTATTTTTTATCATCATGGAAGGTAAGTTTACTTGACTTAGGCAAGGTCATGGATATATTCACAGCTTGTTAATTAAAGTCGGTAAGCAGAGCCTTTCAATATCATGTTTTGGATACACCTACATACAGACAGACTGAGCAGGAATACGGTGGCTCTCACTCATGGCGATAGAGATAATCTACTATAAGAAGTCCCGCCCTCCATAATAAAGAAAAAAAAGGTAAGTACCATTGATCTATTATAAGTAAGGATTCAGAAAAATGGCCCGTCAAAACGGGTGCCCGAACGACTTGGGCACCCGTTTGGCGCTCAGTAAATTTGACACTTAAGGCTTATAAAGTTAGGTTTACTTTTGTATAAAATATTTATCTTGACACATACTATAAAGAGGTGTTATTAGCATATTGGAACGTATTTTATAATGTCAGTTTGCTCATATTTTGACATATTCTGTTAGGCACTGTTCGTCCAATGTTGTTTTGTTCGTCATTGTTAAACTGACCTTAAATGGCAGGCGCCATATTGTTAGCTGTGCTGTGACATGACTTCTACTGTAAACAAAGCGTTACAAGTAACCGTTTTAAGTTTTGACTTCACTTGTTTGATTACTGTACTTATATTTACTGCCCTAGTGATGTCACAGACTGAGCAAACATGGCGGCTAGCTTTTTAGAGCGAAAACTGAAAATGAAAATTTAAAAGTACTTTTTAAGTTATTTATCCCATTCAGAAAATCGAAATAAAAAAATCTTGTGATCCAATCCGACTTAAGGATCATTTTAAACCACATTTCAAAAAATGGTGTAAAACCCTGTTCAAAACGCTTCAATATTTTTGGAAAGTAAAAGCACCACCAACACTCTCAACGCCTGTGTGCGTGCTGAGAGAGCCGTCAACCATGCGTTGAGTATTGGTGGCTTATTAAATACATTCCAAATACATTGAAGTGTTTTGAATTGTAGAGGCGCTGGTCTTCCTATAGTAGATTATCACTAGCTATTCATTGGGGCTTTATTCGAAACGTTACGTAGGGAAAGGGAGATTCCCTATCTCGGCGCTCACGCGTCGCGGCGCACTTTAAGGAGCTAGATTTATTTAAGTTCAATTCGAGCGCGCCGTGTCGCGTGTACGCAGTGATAGGGAATCTCCCTTTTCCTATGTATCGTTTCGAATAGAGTCAAGTCATGGGCTCGCCGGGGATACTGACCGAGCGAGTTGAGCGCGAACACGGGCACATACTGCGCGGGCGGCGCCAGCGGCTTGTCGTAGTGCTGGTGCGGCGACTCGCTCGACGTGTCCTGGAAAGTGAACGATTTGCGGTCACACAATACAATACTCTTCATTGAACACCACACAATAGAGAAAAAAGAACAGAACAAAAAAGATCAGGAAAACATGTTGTTAGGTATACAGCAGGCGGTCTTATCGCTATTAGAGCGATCTCTCCCACACCTCACACCTGCTCTGAACTAAACGGTATCTTTATGTCTACTTACAGGGCGGACACGGCCTATAAAAGCACGATTTCGAACACAATTCGAATGAAGTGTCAATGTTTGCGTGCGAGGACGTCTGTGTGCGTGCGAGGACGTCTGTACACTTGTAAATGTGTGTGTACCAACTACGCGGGCCACTGATCCACTCTCCATCTCCGGATGAAATAAATGACGCATTGTTACAAACTTTCGCGATAGACACTCATATCAAACACACTACCAACGGGACTTAATCGCGCGGGACTTAGTGCGGGTAGTTCGAACCACCCGCGCGACAAGAAAAATATGCTGATACCGTCACTTCAGTCTTCTCGTGACCACGGCATGTAAATAGTTTTACGTCACCCTTGGCCGTAAAGTGGGATTTTCTGCCCGCTACGCGGAGAGAAAATCTCACTTTCTGGCCAAGGCAAGACGTAAAGCTTTTGACAAACCACGGGCGGTAATTCGTAAAGCCCCAGATCGCATGTTTATGGCCCTCACCTTCGGTTCGGGCCACAGAAACCTGCGATCTGGGACATTTACGAATTCACCACCCTAGGACTGTAATGTACTATTACGCGATTAAGTCCCGTTGGTAGTGTGTTTAATATGAAACAAATGACGGTAAGGGCGAATTGGGCGCGAGTTGCGCGCCGGCGAGATCCAGGCGGTTGATTCCGTGGCCATTCTGTAGGTATGTAGTTAATGTAGTACTATTAAATATTCTGAGGTCTACTGTAGCCTCAGGCGCCAGGTGAAGTAAAGTCATTACTTTTCCTGACGCTAAAAATTTTTCTACGATGAAAAATAAGGAGACATTTTGACATGTCTAAATCACGCACACAAAAACATGCATGTCCTGTAATGACACCGGTATTTTGAACTGACCGTACTTTTTTCGTAACGAGAGGGCCGTCCTTTATTTAGTGTTTGTGTTATCTATCATTCACCTCATTTCTCTGTGCGATATCTGTACAGTCGCCATCGGATATATGTGATTGTGAGGAAACAAGGTGATCATAAATATTTGAATGTTCAGATACTTATGATCCGAGGCTTCTTTTGTCATTATCACTCGTTATGATGTTAGATAAAGAGACCTAAGTACAAGCCTTATTAGAATGATCCATAGTCCGTCGACCAAAGAGTATAGTTGCATATTGCGCCGCCGTCTTCGCATCCGCTAGTTGGCGCTGTCTTCGTGCACACTGCCAATAGGTTACAGGATATCCCGCCCCATGTTTCAGCAAGCTCACATACTTTCCAAATAAGTAGATACATTGAAGCGTTTTGAAGTGTGAAGGGGCGGGACTTTAGATAGTAGAAGATCTCTACGCCTTTGTAGTTTTTAGTGGATAATCTCTAGTGTAATCTATAATGTAATCTCTAGATGTTAGAAGAACAGATCGTGTTCGGAACACCACGCTGCGCTCCCAAACAAACACAAATAGCCGACGTAGGCCACAAAACCAAGCTCAAGTGGGACTGGGCCGGACATGTTTGTCGTATGCACCCAGTAAGGTGGGCTCATATTGCTACGCAGTGGGTGCCACAGAACGCTCAGCGACGGCGAGGCAGGCCCAGGCGGAGGTGGCGGGACGACCTGGACACGTTCAACAACTACTGGCCTACAATGGCCAAGGATAGAGAGAGTTGGAAGGTCACGGGAGAGGCCTTTGCCCAGCAGTGGGACATTCATATGATTAGAACAAAAAAACTAGTAGTCTGGAGCTGGGGTTACCTGCGGCGAGTTGTCGTCCCTTGGGTCCTCAGTGGAGGCGGAATTCTCCGTGGAGGTGGTCGAGGGCGCCGGCTTGGCCTGGCGCCTCCGCTTGTGCCCGTAGCTCTTGCCCGCGCAGCGAACCGGGCCCGACACCACCTGGTCAATAAAAAAATTAACCTCGGCAGCTCAGCTTCAGCCCGGGCAAAAATGCTTGCGTTTGACCGGATGTTCTTCTCTACAGGGCGACTATCTATAGTCAGTTTGATAATTCGAGATCAAAACGGGTGACCTTAAATAATAGTAGTTTGTGTAACTGCTACATAATGGAGGTCCTTAAAACACGAGTGGGGTTTTTGATATTTTAGTACTTGCATAGTGGCTAGCTTTAAGTTCGTAATTTTTGCATGATCTAACCATCAGTGGAAACTTTGTTGGCTTCTGCACCACTTAAATGTTTAAGTCATCTCATGTAATATTTTAAGCTGTTTGTTTCCCTTAATAAACAAAATAAATATAAATAAAAATAATGAAACGATCCGCTAGGCGAGTTTCATAATAATATCGCACGAGTGTTTTAAGGGCTAATTATGTACAGTTACATACACAACTTATCTACACTCACTTTATAAATCCTCTAAGATACTTCAAAAGCTTGTCCACAATGGCGGCATTTCGAATACGTCAATGTCTCACATTCGATTTTCAAAAAGCATAGACTAAATAAAGCCGACATTCGAATTCGGAACAAACTTAATTCATTCTGTCTGGCTGAGAATGTAGGGGCATTACTATTCGAAGATGGTCGAAATTTGAATGCTATTAGACAATCGAATTTGAGTTCTTTCCTTCGGTTCTGGCCACAAACACCTGCGATTTGGGACATTAACGAATTCACCGCCCTAGGTCTGTAATGTACTAACCAAACTCACCTTACAAAATCAAATAATTTTCGTTTAAATGCTGTTTAAAGAAAGCCAATTTAGGTCAAGACCTTGACTAAGTAGCCAATTAAAATTCATACCTCACAGCTCTGCGACTTGGAGAACCTTCTCTCAATCGAGTTCTTGAACTTGTAGGAGTGCAAGTAATCCTCGTGGTCCGGCTTCCTGACGGCGCGCAGCGTGGGCTCGTGGCAGCGACGCGCGGCCGGCGGCGCGGGGGGCTCCTGCGCAGGGGCGGGGGGCACTGGCGACACAACTATTGGATTGGCTTAAGCTCACTTGCACCACTTGAGTAATTCAACGATGTGTGTGAACTCCCCAATCGCACTGGGCCCGCGTGGGGACATAGCCCAAACCCTCTCGTGATGAGAGGAGGCCTGTGCCCAGCGAAGGGACGCAAATAGGCTGCAGTAGGTAGTAGTAGTAGGCTCACTTGCACCAAGCGCGAACCTCTGATAAATCTTAACTTAGCTGTATCAACTTAGCTCGAGTCAGAGGCTAATCCGGGATTAACGTAGCCCAGGCGCCTCATATGGAACATAAGAATCTATGGAACGTCAACGGTCAACGCCGAAACGTTTTGACGTTCAGTGGCGGATCCAGGGGGGGCGGGGCCTCCTAATTCATCTAAGTTTATTTTGTGACCAATCTTCATTTATTCACTGAGCTGGGCCAAGGCCAAAAATCCTGGATCCGCCACTGTTGAGTTGACGTTCCCTACAGAATCCCTATCCCTATGGGACTCTTTGAGCCCCGACCGAGTGAGGCCCCTGGTGCAAGCGAACGTTAGTCTTACAGCCTGGGTTGCATCAAGAAGTGGTCCCGTTGAATTTAACGTGAGCTGAGCTCTCATTGCACAGTAAAAATCTCGATACGGTAACTTCTTGAAGCAACCCAGGCTGCTAACCTCCGCGGGCTCAGTGTGAATGCCATTTGGTATACGATCCCCAAGACAATAAGTACTTTTTTCTGTACGTAAATGAACCTGAAATGCGCAACTTGGCATGAAAGGAGTTCATATAGTCAGACCCTGTTTGGACTATAACTAAGCACTTTGATGGCAATAGTGCGGCATCTCTTAATGGTTCTCTTGGGATTTGCAAACTAAGTGCCATTCACAATGATCCCACAGGTTAGCCTCTAATTCGAGTTCGTCTTCCTTCAGTAGGTAAGTATAGTGGCCGAACAGGTTTCGTACCATGAATGAATTTTCTACCCGCCACCTGATCTTCGCCAGACAACCGTCGCACTCTGTGATTGGGGAATAAATAAAGAATAAGGGCTATACCGGCTACACAAGACATTGCGGGACCATATATAGAACCGAACCTCTACTAAGTATACGTTAGACGCAACGCCAACAGCGATTTCTCCGACTCGGCTATGACTTCAGTGGAAGCAACGAGCGTTTTCGTAATGACTTCGATCACGTTCAGTTGGTATCATTATCATACTCAACGCTCACCGCTGTTCGCAGAATCCAAGCCGAGTCGTATCACTGCTAGACACTCCTAACGTTAGTAAAGCAGTGTTCCTATTTAGCCAAGCTGCCTGTAGCCAGTGTAGTATTTACCGGCATGTTCCGGTTTAGTCGTGGCCATCATCAGGCTAACCCGTAGTTCACGTATGGCCTGCGTTATCAGCCCTTCTGTGGAATTACTCTCACGTTTTATTTTACGTTTATTCAATACTCTTTTTCATTGCCAAAAGGACCTGGAAGGACTTTGTTAGTAACTACCAAAAATTTTGGAACTTACCTGTTGCAAACGTCGAAAAAGTCGTAGGGCTCTATACGAAACGGTACATAACGATAGGGATTGTTCTATTAAAAATACACTATCTATTTAGCAAGATAGTATTGGCAGTGTGCACGACGACAGCGCCAACAAGCGGATGCAAATTCGACGGCGCAATATAAGTACAAGTTACAACGAACTCTTTGGTCGACCATGGAAGACGTAACTTATTATAAGTGGAACTACCACTGTAACCATAAAACTCGTTAAAGGCTCTCTTTTTATATAACCTTATATTGGACGCCATGTCCCGCAGGATCACTTGGGTGATTTTAATGGACATATGTTTATCCAGTAGGATGCCCCAGAGATTTTTGTTTGGATGATTCTAGTAGACTATCATGGACATTCGTCCAATATAATCACCTGGGTGATCCACTCATGTGATATTGGACGTCGTGACGCTCTCTATACCTATATACCGTTTCGAATAGAGCTTAACAAACTTATTTGCTTGTCTTGCTGTAATCGTAAAACCAAAAGTCAAAACAATAACAAACAATAATCCGCCGTTGTCCAAATGAACATCGTAAAACCAAAAGGAAACGCAATCCCGCTGTTGTCCAATTGACGATCTAAAACCAACCTCTGTCGCAGTCCATGGGGTAGGTCTCCGCGGGCTGCGCGGGCGCCGGCGGCGGCTCGGGGCGGCGCGTGATGACGCTCTTGGGGTAGCTGTGCGAGCTGCTGGACGAGCTGGCCGTCTCCGACGAGGAGCCCGCGTGCACGCGGCTCTGCTCGCGGGGGGGCTCGCCTGGAGCATACAATAAGAGCGGTTACTTACGTCACACCGAACCTAATACAAGATAGTGTACAAATATGTTCTACAAATACGTGTCTGCGTAAACCTGTTAGGGTTGGCGCACGGAACGATCACGCGCGAGATATAAAGGCATCGGCAGGGATCTTGAGCCGTGGCCTTCGATGCTCAGAAGTCGTAGCCATGCGCAGAAATCCCCTCTAGGTACTTTCGCTCGCCGCTCATGAACCGAGCGGGACCTATACCTACTCGTATTGCTAAGTTACGTAAGCACTTTTACGCGACGACCGACGAACATGATGTATATATATGAGTGCACGTTCCCGGCGCACGTTTGCCACGGGCGGTGAGAGCTAGTATTGGAGATTCCCTAACCTAAGCATCGCTCACGCGTTGCGGCCGAACTTTAATAAGCAGCTAGATTTAAATTTCAACTTGAGCGCCGTGACGCGTGAGCGATGCTATAGGGAATCTCCCTGTCCCTGTTTAAGACTTCGAATATAACCCCTGTATGCGTCCGGAATTCCGTTGCGGAAATCCGTAACGGAAGTCGCCGGTCTAATAAACTGGACAGCAGTGAATTCGGGTCACTTTGTATGCTGTACAAGTGTAGCTTAAAAAAGGAAAAGAAGTTCTCGATGTAAATTCTTCTGAAAAAATATGTTTTATAATTTACTAGCTTCTGCCCGCGACTTCGTCCGCGTGGAATTCGGTTATAGCGTTCCCGCGGGAATTGAGCGTTAAACTATAACAAATTATAAACGAAAACCTTCCTCTTGAATTACTCTATCTATTAAAAAAAACGCATCAAAATCCGTTGCGTAGTTTTAAAGATTTAAGCATACATAGGGATATAGGGACAGAGAAAGCCACTTTGTTTTATACTATGTAGTGATATGAACAACGATGGTACCTCTAATTGGTTCACCCTTCGTGATGAGGTTGAGGTGTCTCCACAGGTGGGCCGCGAGCTGCGCGCACAGCCCGTCAGCCGGCCCGTAGCCCTGCAGCTCGAGGAAGCGCGCCGCCTCCGCCAGCGCCTCCTGGTAGCCGGCGCGGAAGTCCCCGCCCGCTGCCCTCTCCGCGGCTAGAACAGAACCCACGGCAACATGCAAACCAACCCAATAAGCAACCGTGACAAGCCTGAATAATAGGTACATTACGCAGAGGCGCCTACCGATTGCCCTGAGCAATCCAGGCTATTTTGTCCTCCAATAAACTGGTGCCCCTTGACGTAAAGTGGGATTTACTGCCCGCTAAGCGGGGAGAAAATCTTACTTCCTGGCCAAGGCAAGACGAACTTTAGATAAACCACGGGCTATAATTCACCGCCCTAGGTCTGTAATGACTGTAATGTACCTACTATTAATACAGTTGCTCAAAAATTTCAAAAAGTAAACACTTCGATACCTGTTTAACGTGCGAGAAGTTTGTCATTTCCAAACGAGCGCTTTTTGTTTTTTGATAGCTAGTGATCGTGCGTAAAGTTGTTTTTTACGAACAGCTTTTTTGTTTTTAAATATGGTCCCGTTTATTTTTATTTTTTACATATTTTTCGCAAATGTTGCATTAAAATTTAAAAAAATTCGTTTGATACACGTGTGAAATTGTCATTTTCACCCGTTCCTAGTGCATAACTATGGACTCGTGATAAAATGACAAACTTTTCGCACTTGCATCAAAATGTACTATTGTTTCCACAAATCGCCGAAGTTCTTTGTGAAATTGAAGCTTTACCTTTATAAACAAAGGCGACCGAGGAGTCTAAAACGAATCATTTGAATGTTCTTTTCATTTCAAGTGTTGGAATTCGCTATTATTGCTTGCTAGGTATTCTTGCTTGACCTAATATTCGGTCGCGTCCTCGAATGGGGGTCAAACGCGTGCATCGTGTTACCGGTCATTAACACCTCTGTTTACTCCCAAAACCCGTATTGCTGACGCAGAATAATCAAATCTATTCAAAACATTGTATCATGCCTTACTTTTCCTATGTACAGATAACTAGGTATTGTAAAAATGGTATTGGAACGGTAAAACATGGCACGCAATTTCCTTTAATTTAAACGGGCAAGGAGCTGTCATCCGCGGTGAAACATTAATGTAAATCTTGATTGCCAGAAAACAAAAAAAACATTGCAAGCAAGCGTGTAAATCAGAAACTGGAAAAGGTTCTTTGACTTAGACTAGTAGTCATTAAGAAACTGGGGCTATATCGAAGTCTTAAATAGGGATCTATAGGATCGCTCTCGCGTCGCGGCGTTGATGCAACCGAACTGCTAGATTTTTTAAAGTTCAACTTGAGCGCCGTGACGCGTGCCTAGCGAGCGATCCTATAGGGAACAGGGAGATCCCTATTTACTTAATAATGCGAATACGAATATAGCCCCTGGTTTCTATTAGGCAGCATTCAGAAGGAAATGCGTATTTTTTCAGACACGCGTCTTCGTAAAGAACCCCCTTCAACCCCCAGAAATCCGGTGAACCAGAAGACTAATTTACATCCTTACCTCGAAAACCTCGGAATTTACCTGGCAACCCGTGCGACTAACAACTCCACGACATAGTAAAAGGATGTTACCATAGCCGGTGGCCCGAGGAGGGGCAAAGCCATGGTACAAACCATTGGCTCGGTCCTGGAGGAACTTGAGGTGTCTTATGGCCATTTCGATGATTTCGGTCTTCTCGACGCGCCCGCGGCCCTTCTTGAGGTACTCCGGCGGGATGAGGCGCGACAGGTCCGCGAGGCAGTTGTTCATGCGGTCGCGGCGTCGCTTCTCAATGATCCGGTGCGACATCGGGTCTTGCTGTTGGAACATTTTCAAAATAATTTAAAGTCCCATCTTACTAGCTATAACCTGTCGCCAAATAGTGCTCGCACCGCACAATTCTGTTTTGTTCCGGTGAGGGGGGTTCGGCACCCAAGCCGGGGAAATACCCAACTAAGCAAAGAGGCAATCAATTATACTCCAATATTTTATCTACTATATAAAAATAAGTCGGGTTTTCCTCCCTGACGCTATAACTCCAGAACGCACGAACCGATTTCCACGATTTTGCATTCGTTGGAAAGGTCTCGGGCTCCGGGAGGTTTAAGGCGGTACGAAGTCCGCGGGGTCAGCTAGTCATTTATATTATTCCAATATTATTAAAAAAATCAAAATAAATAAAAATCATTTCGGTTCTTATGAAATCTTATGTTATGATTCATTAATCAAGAGAAACACGAAGATTTCTAGTCCATAAAACCATTTGTAAATGAATTCAAAATTGAAGTTTTCCGTGGATATTTAATGTAGTAACTCGAGTTACTACATTAAATGATCAGGCTGACTTACAGCTGAGCGTGAGCTGGCGCTTATCATTGAAACTAGGTAGGTACCCTACCTATGTAGGATGTACGTAGATAACGCGTCACGCCATTCAAGTTGTCACGAGCCAACTGGTGTTATTTTGCTCTCTTGGTCCTAGGTCAGTACCTAATAGTCGATTGTTCTTTCGTGTGCGATCAAACATAGAAAGATTTTAACTTTTAACCTACTTGTGCTCCGTGCTATTAATGAGTTGCTATTCATAACTTGTTCAAAGTTAAAGGGTCGAGAAGACAAATATAGTGCGCAAATTACAGTTAGGTTATTTACATATCTATAACTCAAATTAAATTCGCGTTAGCAAAAGCTGACTTCATTAAAAGTAATATGTACTTATCTACCTACCTAGTTGTTTATATTATAAAGTAAACGTAGAACTAAAATAGATAGGTAATTCGTTAGAAATGTCCCGTCCCGGTGCGATAACAGAGTGCAGTTCTGAATAGCGTGGCTGGCCACGTGCCTGGCGATTCCGGCTGGCCCCAATAAGTCCCAACTCGGTAGAGCAACGCTACAAATATACATCTAAAGATAGGCAAGTAAGATTTAAAACCCAATGGACCGGTTGAAGAGTTATTACACCTTGGATCGAGTGGTGTAACCTGATAGTTACCACTTGCAATCGCGTTTTCGTGACGCCTTTACGTTATAGGTAGGTACCTACCAATTTTTTGCGTAAAAGAAAGTTCATGGACGTAGAAATTGAGGAAACTCGTTGTTTTTCGCAGATTTTTAAGTTATATCTGTATTATGTCGGCTTCGATTAGACAGGGCCTATATTCGGAGTCTTAAATAGGGATCTCCCTGTGCCCTATAGGATCGCTCACGATTCAAGTTGAACTTTAAATCTAGCTAGGTACTTAAAGTTCACGCGACGCGTGAGCGATCCTATAGGGAACAGCGAGATCCCTATTTTAAGAATTCGAATCTCCAATCTTAAATATGAGGTTCACCATGATATATGGGGTACAACGAAACCGCTTCTATTTTATTAAGTAGATACTTATGGCATTTGGGAACTTCACAGGTCAAGATCAAACTCACACGGATGTAAATGTAAACGCAAACACGCGCATCCACCATAGAAATGAGGACCTGTAGGGGGAAGTCATCATAAATGGCATAATTCCAGCAGCCGTTAGCAAGTTCATTTTAATTTGTTTTGTTTGGCAGAAAGTTGGTTTCAGTGCTCAAACTTGGGTACAACAGGACGTAAGTAATAAAGAATAACTGTAGTCTTTGAAAGTGATACTAAAACACACAAGTGCTAAGAAATTTCGAGGATGCATCAGAACTGAATCAAATAAAAATGGGACCCATCCGGAGATACCACCTTTCGATTAAAAAAAGGATCAGGAAATCGGTTCACAATTGAAGGCGTAACTCCGTAACTGCCTAACCCACGTAGATAACACACATACTTAACTTAGGTACCTACAGAAAAAACAGACGGACGATTTGAGACCTTCCTCCTTTTAAACGGTTTTATTTAGCTTGCCCTGTTTGTTTATTTATTAACCGACTTCGAAAAAAGGAGGAGGTTGTCAATTCGTCTGTTACTTTTTTTTTCATTTATTTTTTGCATGTATGTTCTGCGATTACTCCGTCCGATTTCGATGATTCTTTTTTTAATCGAAAGGTGGTACCTCCGAATTGGTCCCATTTTATAATTTGGTTCAATTCTGATGATATAATCCATGAGAAAATGAGGGAACTCCTCAAAATTTGTTAGCACGTGTATGACTTTGGCATAAATTTCAGACTACAGTTAGACTTACGTCCCCGTACCCGTGTTTCATCAAAATGCAAATTTCATGTAAATTGGCTTAGTCGTTTTAGCGTGATTGAGCAACAAACATCCAAACATCTAAACATCCAAACACACAAACTTTCAGCTTTATTATTCTAAATATATAAAACTCAAAGGTGACTGACTGACTGACTGACTGATATAGTGATCGATCAACGCACAGCCCAAACCACTGGACGGATCGGGCTGAAATTTGGCATGCAGGTAGATGTTATGACGTAGGCATCCGCTAAGAAAGGATTTTGCAAAATTCCCACGGGAACGGGAAAAAAAAGGATTTTTACATTTTAATGTTAAAGCGCGTACGAAGTCGCGTGAAACATCGTAGAGATCTGAAATTTGGCATGCAGGTTCCTTAGGGAGCGTAGGAGAGCACTAAGAAAGGACTTCCCGAAATTCCCACGGGAACGGGAAAAAATGTATTTTTTTACATTTTAAGGCGCGTACGTAGTCGCGGGGATCATCGTAGAGAGCTGAAATTTGGCATGCAGGTTCCCTGGGGAGCGTAGGGGAGTACTAAGAAAGGACTTCCCGAAATTCCTACGGGAACGGGAAAAAATGGGTTTATTACATTTTAAGGCGCGTACGTAGTCGCGGGGATCATCGTAGAGAGATGAAATTTGGCATGCAGGTTCCTTGGGGAGCGCAGGGGAGCACTATGAAAGGATTTGCCGATATTCCCACGGGAACGGGAAAAACGGGATTTTTACATTTTAATGTTTAGGCGCGTACGAAGTCACGGGAAACAGCTATCTATCTATCTAAATATATAAAAGAAGAAACTGACTGACTGACTGACTGATTGACTGACTGACTGACTGACATATCAACGTAGAGCCGAAACTACTGGTCGTAGACAGCTGAAATTTGGCATTCAGGTTCCTTGGGGAGCGTAGGGGAGGACTAAGAAAGGACCTCCCGAAATTCCCACGGGGACGGGAAAAAATGTTTTTTTTACATTTTAAGGCGCGTACGTAGTCGCGGGGATCATCGTAGAGAGCTGAAATTTGGCATGCAGGTTCCTTGGGGAGCGTAGGGGAGCACTAAGAAAGGACTTCCCGAAATTCCTACAGGAACGGGATAAAATGGGTTTATTACATTTTAAGACGCGTACGTAGTCGCGGGGATCATCGTAGAGAGCTGAAATTTGGCATGCAGGTTCCTTGGGGAGCGTAGGAGAGTACTAAGAAAGGTCTTCCTGAAATTCCTACGGGAACGGGAAAAAATGGGTTTATTACATTTTAAGGCGCGTACGTAGTCGCGGGGATCATCGTAGAGAGATGAAATTTCGCATGCAGGTTCCTTGGGGAGCGCAGGGGAGCACTGAGAAAGGACTTCCCGAAATTTCTACGGGAACGGGATAAAATGGGTTTATTACATTTTAAGACGCGTACGTAGTCGCGGGGATCATCGTAGAGAGATGAAATTTGGCATGCAGGTTCCTTGGGGAGCGTAGGGGAGCACTAAGAAAGGATTTCCCGATATTCCCACGGGAACGGGAAAAATGGGATTTTTACATTTTAATGTTTAGGCGCGTACGAAGTCGCGGGAAACAGCTATCTATCTATCTTCTATCTAAATATATAAAAGAAGAAACTGACTGACTGACTGACATATCAACGCAGAGCCGAAACTACTGGTCGTATAGGTAGAGAGCTGAAATTTCGCATGCAGGTTCCTTGGGGAGCGTAGGGGAGCACTAAGAAAGGATTTCCCGAAATTCCCACGAGAACGGGAAAAAAAGGGATTTTTACATTTTAATGTTTAGGCGTGTATGAAGTCGCGGGGATCATCGTAGAGAGATGAAATTTGGCATGCAGGTTCCTTGGGGAGCGTAGGGGAGCACTAAGACAGGATTTCCCGATATTCCCACGGGAACGGGAAAAATATGATTTTTACATTTTAATGTTTAGGCGCGTAAGAAGTCGCGGGAAACAGCTATCTATCTATCTTCTATCTAAATATATAAAACTCAAAGGTGACTGACTGACTGACTGACTGACTGATATAGTGATCGATCAACGCACAGCCCAAACCACTGGACGGATCGGGCTGAAATTTGGCATGCAGGTAGATGTTATGACGTAGACATCCGCTAAGAAAGGATTTTGCAAAATTCCCACGGGAACGGGAAAAAAAGGGATTTTTACATTTTAATGTTTAGGCGCGTACGAAGTCGCGGGAAACATCGTAGAGATCTGAAATTTGGCATGCAGGTTCCTTGGGGAGCGTAGGGGAGCACTAAGAAACGACTTCCCGAAATTCCCACGGGAACGGGAAAAAATGTTTTTTTTACATTTTAAGGCGCGTACGTCGTCGCGGGGATCATCGTAGAGAGCTGAAATTTGGCATGCAGATTCCTTGGGGAGCGTAGGGGAGCACTAAGAAAGGACTTCCCGAAATGCCCACGGGAACGGGAAAAATGGGTTTATTACATTTTAAGACCCGAACGTAGTCGCGGGGATCATCGTAGAGAGATGAAATTTGGCATGCAGGTTCCTTGGGGAGCGCAGGGGAGCACTATGAAAGGATTTCCCGATATTCCCACGGGAACGGGAAAAATTGGTTTTTTACATTTTAATGCTTAGGCGCGTACGAAGTCGCGGGAAACAGCTATCTATCTATCTAAATATATAAAAGAAGAAACTGACTGACTGACTGACTGACTGACTGACTGACTGCCTGATTGACTGACTGACTGACATATCAACGCAGAGCCGAAACTACTGGTCGTAGAGAGCTGAAATTTGGCATGCAGGTTCCTTGGGGAGCGTAGGGGAGCACTAAGAAAGGACTTCCCGAAAATCCCACGGGAACGGGAAAACATGTTTTTTTTTACATTTTAACACGCGTACGTAGTCGCGGGGATCATCGTAGAGAGCTGAAATTTGGCATGCAGGTTCCTTGGGGAGCGTAGGGGAGCACTAAGAAAGGACTTCCCGAAATTCCTACGGGATCGGGAAAAAAATGGGTTTATTACATTTTAAGGCGCGTACGTAGTTGCGGGGATCATCGTAGAGAGATGAAATTTGGCATGCAGGTTCCTTGGGGAGCGTAGGGGAGCACTAAGAAAGGATTTCCCGATATTCCCACGGGAACGGAAAAAAATGTGATTTTTACATTTTAATGTTTGGGCGCGTACGAAGTCGCGGGAAACAGCTATCTATCTATCTAAATATATAAATAAAAGAAGAAACTGACTGACTGACTGACTGACTGACTGACACATCGATGCAGAGCCGAAACTACTGGTCGTAGAGAGCTGAAATTTGGCATGCAGGTTCCTTGGAGAGCGTAGGGGAGCATTAAGAAACGATTTCCCGAAATTCCCACGGGAAAGGGAAAAAAGGGATTTTTACATTTAAATTTTTAGGCGCGTACGAAGTCGCGGGAAACATAGTAAGGATCTGAAATTTGGCATGCTGGTTCCTTGGGGAGCGTAGGGGAGCACTAAGAAAGGACTTCCCGAAATTCCCACGGGAACGAGAAAAAATGGGTTTATTACATTTTAATGTTTAGGTCGCGGGGATCACCGTAGAGAGCTGAAGTTTGGCATGCAGGTTCCTTGGGGAGCGTAGGGGAGCACTAAGAAAGGATTTCCCGATATTCCCACGGGAACGGGAAAAAATAAATTATAATCCTAGATTACAAACACTTTCAAGAAACACGTTATGCAGATTACCTACTGTTAGACTACCTGCCTATTGTCCAGTAAAAAAGGAAATGATTGATGAGTTCACTAAAACATTCTTTAAAACAGTCTGATATTACCTAAATAATGAATTTTGGCACTAAACTATTTATTCATAAGAGATTAATGAATCAGAGAAAAAAAGGAAAAATCTATACATATAATAAAATAAATAATAATTCTGTCGAAGAAGTCGCGGCTAAAAATTTAAAATTAAAAGAAACTATCAAGTCAAAGGGACTATATGAACGATACTGAACACAAAATAACGATTTTTTAGAAAAAAAAACTGTATGTATGTATGTATGTAAGTCCGGATTTAACTCGAAAACTACTGGACGGATTGAAACAAAATTTGGTATGGGGGTAATTTATAACACTGGTCAACATATAGGCTACTTTTTATCCCGAGGAAATGCATAGTTCTCGCGGGTAGGCTATTAACAAATTCCACGCGGACGAAGTCGCGGGCAGAAGCTAGTCTAAATATATAAAAGAAGAAACTGACTGACTGACATATCAACGCAGAGCCGAAACTACTGGTCGTAGAGAGCTGAAATTTGGCATGCAGGTTCCTTGGGGAGCGTAGGGAAGGACTAAGAAAGGATTTCCCGAAATTCTCACGGGAACGGGAAAAAAAGGGATTTTTACATTTTAATGATTAGGCGCGTACGATGTCGCGGGGATCATCGTAGAGAGATGAAATTTGGCATGCAGGTTCCTTGGGGAGCGTAGGGGAGCACTATGAAAGGATTTCCCGATATTCCCACGGGAACGGGAAAAATGGTGTAAAAAGGAAATGATTGATGAGTTCACTAAAACATTCTTTAAACCAGTCTGCTATTACCTAAATAATAAATTTTGGCACTAAACTATTTATTCATAAGAGATTAATGAAATGAAAAAAAAAGGAAAAATCTATACATATAATAAATAATAATTCTGAAGAAGAAGTCGCCGCTGAAAATTGAAAATTAAAAGAAACTATCAAATCAAAGGGACTATATGAACGATACTGAACACAAAATAACGATTTTAAGAAAAAAATACTGTATGTATGTATGTCCGGATTTAACTCGAAAACTACTGGACGGATTGAAACAAAATTTGGTATGGGGATAGTTTATAACACTGGTCAACATATAGGCTACTTTTTATCCCGAGAAAATGCATAGTTCTCGCGGGAAGGCTATTAACAAATTCCACGCGGACAAAGTCGCGGGCAGAAGCTATTAATATTATAAATGCGAAAGTAAGTCTGTCTGTCTGTTATCTATTCACGCTTCAATCGCTATACTGATTGAGATGAAATTCGGCATAAAGATAGTTGGGGACCCTGGAAAGGACATAGGCTACTTTTCATCCCGGAAAACGCATAGTTCCCGCGGGAACGCGATAACAGAATTCCACGCGGACGAAGTCGCGGGCAGAAGCTAGTATTAGTATAAGATGAATAAATAGTAAAATTCGGGCATGGTAACTTGCCCTTGTGACCTTCCCCTTCTTCAAGAAGCCGGCTTGGTAGTCCTCGTCCTCCGACGGCACCGTGAAGCCGAGCGGCTCGCCGCGAAACTCCTCCGCAGTGTTATAGCTGCAACAAAGTCGGACCTTTATTAGCATTAACCTATAATAAGTAATAACATATGGACGAACAGTGCCTAACAGAATATGTCAAAATATATGGAGCAAACTGACATTAGAAAATACGTTCCAATATGTTAATAACCCCTCTTTATAACGAAGGCCAAACGGGTGCCCGAGCTGTTCGGGCACCCGTTTTGACGTGGCCATTTTTCTCCGGCTGATTGTGAATCCTTACTTATAATAGATCAATGTTTATTAGTCAGTTGCTTGGAGTCAGTGTGCCGGTGATTGGACATATCTGGACCTGACTTTGGAAAACAGGCGTGTATTAAATATGCATATGTCTTTACCCTGGTGGGTAAATATCATACATATTATACATGTAAATAACACATCTCTGCGAATGCGATATAATATTTATGAATATTATTTAAATTATCATGTCATTATTATGCCCCTGTTGTGTTATCATGTTTAAGCCATGGTTCGACGTACCGCCTCTCATGCAGAGGGTCGGGGGTTCGATTCCGGATCGCGTCTCTAAGTTTACTTTATTTGCGAAATTCAATTTGAATTTAAAACTGAGAGAAGGCCTGTGCCCAGCAGTGGGACGCAAATAGGCTGTAGTAAATAGTATCATGTCTTCTGGTTACCTCCAACTTGCCTTGAATAACAATAACGATCCAAAACACACCTAAGTATACACCTTCAACCGTCCACGCGGCCCTCATTTTATTCATTTATTTCATACAGATAAAATAACTAAACCAAGTGTCACGCGGCATACATTTGCTATAAATAACGTAGGTACGCGTGACTTCTGAAAAACGTCGCCTCACAACACAACCCTCTCCTTGAAGTTTGAAACACGTGCACGTGCTCCCGGTAAAAGTAATCTTATGATTACCTCGCTACGTGTAATATTCTTATGAGGTGATCAGGCAGAGAACGAAAGTTGTCGACATCGCCCAAAGAATAAGCTCCTTGAAGTGGCAGTGGGCCGGTCACATCGCGAGAACTGCGGATAGTCGTTGGAGTAAACGCGTTCTTGAGTGGAGACCACGACAAGGCAAGCGAAGTGTAGGGCGCCCTGTTGCCAGGTGGAGTGACGATTTGCGCAAGGTGGCCGGTGTAGATTGGATGCGGCACGCCTTGGACAGCAGTGGACTACTATGGGCTGTTGTTGATGATGATGATGATGATGATGATGATGATGATGATGATGATGATAATGACGATGTGTAATATTCAGTTTCCGTTTCAAATTTTCATACAGAGTGATACAGGCTCAATGGGCGATAGGCGACGACGTCTTTTATCACTAGGTACTACTACTACAGCCTTTTCGCGTCCCACTGCTGGGCACAGGCCTCCTCTCATCACGAGAGGGTTTGGGCTATAGACCCCACGCGGGCCCAGTGCGGATTGGGTGCGAACCCGACCCTCTGCATGAGAGGTGGTAGGTGGAACCACTAGAGTCTATAGTGATTCGACCTACAGACCACCACGGCTTCTTTTATCACATTTAACACTTATTGCGGTTAACTAACGCTGATTTGAGTTGAATGCTCTTTATTTTTATTGATCCTTAGTACACCCGCTCTCATAAGCTAAAATTTAATTTTAGTACCTTCTCATACGGATCTTTACGTAGACACACGTAGATATCAAAGCGATGCGATGGCTCAAAAATCGTGTGCAAACACGTGAGATGATATCTCTGAACAATATCATGTGGCAATTACTTAGGTACCTACTTGTTTTGTGACCTTATCAATGTTTAAAAAAAGTTGCTATCCGGAGACGCACTTGCACAAGGGCATTGTTTTGTTAAAGTGCCTATTTATAATATTATTACATTCGCATCCTGGAATCCTATAAAAGCCTTCTCTTTTTTTTCTCGATAATTGAAACATGATTTAATGAAAAAAATCATTCCGTGTTCTTAGGAACATGGCGTCGATTTTAGTTTTAATACAAATGGTAAATTATTCCATTATTTTTTACCGACTTCAAAAAAAAGGAGGTTCTTATTCCCGTACGTTTGTCCGCAGTTATCTCGCTTTTGGCTGAAAGAATAGTCTACAAGATTTACCGGTACGCCAACAAGGGTGTGTTGAAGTAATTGGAGTTTTGGCCAAGATTTTGGAGTTGATAATCCGATTGATGATCCGGGGTAAAATGTTATAATATAATGCGTGCACTCTACGAAGTATGCTTATCTTATGTCGCTGACAAGACCTAAATTGACTTTATTTAAACAGCATTTAAACAAAAACTATTTGATTTTGCAAGGCGAGTAAAATATATGTTAATATTCACTATATACTTAAAAAACTTGCTATTTCGTAAAAAGGATTTCATGAAATCGGTTCGATGAAAAAAAAACGTATTTAAACGGTTCTATAAGTTTATTTTTTTAAGATTTCTATAAATTCGTCATACTCATACCAAAAAATGTTCTAATTTATATTTTTCATGCAATGTGGGATTTTTTAATCTTCATTTTTCTGATTTTCTACGTATATCGCCCACATGCCGCGGTCGTGCCTCTCGCTCCCTCCAATGCAAACAAACATTGTCCGCTGAGACAGTTGCCTGCCTCGATTGCTCAAGGTATGTACCTATGACGGACGATAATGAGGTAGCAAAACCGCACTAGGACAAAGGATTGGCCACAACCAAAACCCAACGGGCATACAGTTTTTGTTTGGAACAATAATTTAATGTCACCTCCGAAATTGTCCATGTTGAAATTGTTGACGCGAAACTCGAACGAAGGCGAGTCACCCGAGACTATGTCACATGTCGTGGCAGTAGGCACGTGTCGCATCGATCCATAGACGTAAATAATATTTTCGAAGCTGTTTCTCAGTATCTAAAAACTCGTCTCGTTGTTGAAAAAATGTGACCCAGCTTTAGTGTCACGATATAAGTTTAACTTTGGATTGGACACCAATGAAGTGGGGAAACATGACATGTATCTACGTTAGGCCGGGTCCATACGAAGTATTATTTATGTCTATGCGTCGATCACTTGCCTTGGTGTTGATAATATTGAATTTAAAATCGATAGAGCTAGTTGGCCTAGTTGAACTAGCCCGGCGAAGCTTCCGTCCGGATCACATAAGTACCTACATGCTCACAGATTATGGGAGTAGCGGCGAAATCCGTGGTGGCTTTGTTTAATTCTACCTACTTCAGATTGTACAAATTAAATAGGAGATCCTTTAGTTTGCGTACCCACCTTCTCACCAAAAGGGGTGGGGGGGAAAGCGCATATTCAGCAGCAGCACAATTTTTTTTCGTACCCCATGGTGTGGTTATGAGCCACATAAGTAATTTAATTTTAAATATCATGTCTAAATAATAATAATGTACCGTAATGATAACAGACAAGAAATCTGCATAATTTGGCCACTAGGAGCGCTGCAATCGCTTGACCCAAACCATCTGTCAATAGGGATGACGACAGGGTGAAGAAATCAAAATTCTAATTAGTCCGTCAGTGAGGTAATAAAAAATATTAGACACGTATTTTTTGTTTTATCATATTAACAAAGAATGACAAAGTTAAAACGCATTAAAGTTAGAGAGTGGGGGCTAACTACGTCACCGTTAGGTATAAATCGTACCTAACCGTGACGTCACGCGACATTTCAACTCGATATATCTCCGTCCGTACAAGTTTGATTACGTGAAAATAGAAAAAATACGTGTCCAATACTTTTCAATAATCTTCCTGATAGACTAAGGGAAGAAAGTGGTCGTCATCCCTATTCATGGCATTTACTTTACGTGTCTTTCTTTCCTTGTCGTCATTCCAATCTTGTGCTCCAATCAGTCAATTAATGTTGTCTAAGGCCCACCCACTGACTCACACACTCACACCCTTTATTGACAAACACATGCCACGGAAACCACTTTCTCACGTTTAAAAATAAAACGCATGTGGCTGCGTGCCAGGGCCGGCCGGCCGCTCGCTCGATCCGTAATCCGCGAAATCTATATATATATAAACCGGCCAAGTGCGTGTCGGGCCACGCGCAATGTATAGGGTTCCGAATTTGACGATGCCCTTAGTACCTTTCTACTATTATCTATAAAAACCGGCCAAGTGCGTGTCGGGCCACGTGCAAAGTATAGAGTTCCGAAATTGAAGATGCCCACAGTACCTTTCTAAGACTTATTAGCATCTAGCTAGCCTGTGGTATGACGTGCCCGCCCGACGCTCCTGCCGCTCGAGAAAAATCATTGGTTTTTTAATAATTTCATAAGTTGGTCGACTATGACTCGTAATTTTGTACAGCCTACTTAGCTGTGATAGTTTTCCTTTCAACTACGTTATATATGCCATAACCGTGATTTTTTTCAGCCATCCAAATACCACCATTTAGCTGGCAGGGGGGGGGGGACACGTGACTCTAGCAAAAAATAGCACTTTAAAGCTTAATATTTCACAAACGCATCACTTAATCAAAAAATGGTTTTAACAAACATACAATATTTCTTCAAGACCTATTCAACGATATGCCGCACCATGGGGTACGCAAGAAAAAAAATTTACATCCCCACTTTACGAGTAGGGAAGGTACCCTATAAAAAAAAGTTTCAAAATTTTATTATACCACTTTGTCAGCGTAACTAATATGTATATTCATGCTAAATTACAGCTTTCTAGAACTAAGCATCTCCGAGCAATAGTGCGGACAGACGGACGGAGACGGACGGACATGGCGAAACTATAAGGGTTCCTTGTGGACTTCGGAACCCTAAAAACGGCAAAAGCATCATGTCTGTTGTATGGGAGCCCCCTTAAATATTTATTCTATTCTGTTTTTAAGTATTTGTTGTTATAGCGGCAACAGAAATACATCATCTGTGAAAATTTCAACTGTCTAACTCTCTCTAATCACGGTTGATGAGATACAGCCTGGTGACAGACGGACAGCGGAGCCTTAGTAATAGGGTCCCGCTTTACCCTTTGGGTACGGAACCCTAAACATGTTCTTCCGAATTTCGTTTATTTCGTTCGCATCGTGATCACAATAATCAATCTTCATAATATTGTTTTTCATCGATACCACTAAGTAGGTACTATTATTATAAATTCAAATTTCATACTAAGTAATATTGTAAATTCGAAAGTAGGTACTAACTATGTCTGTCTGTTACCTTTTCACGCTTATATCTACCACTGGATCAACGAAAACATAACCCTCCTTCTGGCGCAGTCGGGTAAATACAACGAAATGAAGCCACGAAGATAAGGCAACTACGAGCGAAGCGTATTTTTCCATCATCCAAAATGTATTTGGGCTGATGCCTGCTGCATGCTGCAGCGAGCGGCACCTGCGCGCTTGCGTCACGGCTCACGTGCGCGCGCGCCGATCACGTGAACGCCAAACAAGTAGACAATTGATGATGATGTCTAAAGCCCGGCCGCTTTGCCGATCGCATTTGCCACTTCATTTCCCCAGTCCAAAAAACAATCGCGATTTTTTCCCATGTTCGAATCCAATTGCGCTTTTTGTGGCATCATCGAATTTGAATCAGATAAGGTACAATTTTGTAAATATTAATTGACCAACTGAATGATATTTTGTGATATTTCGGTCTTTCATGGGACGGAGGTCGCGGGAAACTGGGGAAGCAAGTAGCACAGGACCGGTCTGAGTTTCGAGGGGAGGCCAGGTCCAGCAGTGGACATCTTTCGGCTGAAATGATGTTCAACCTTCTACCACAAGACGAGCTCAGCTGTCGAGGTTGGTAGGTGAGGTGAGAAAGAACGGTGTATGGTATTTAAATAACATGAAAATAATCATCGAACGTTTCACCCGCTCTTGTCCGGTTTTCCTTTATAAAACAGCAAAGGGGTAAATCACCATGAGAAACAAAACGCAAAAACGTGTGACCCGAAGAGCGCCCTTGAACCCAGAAGAAGTCTTTGTCTTTGTCTGTCCCCAGCAGGCAGGTGCCTGGCAGGCTTCCTCACGTTTGCCATTGTGGGGAACCCGTGGCGAATACTACGCAAAGTAGATTAAACGTGACTGGATGGAGGTTCCTTTGTATCAAAGTGCGGAAAAACGGTTCGAAAATTCCCAAGTAAGTAAACAGAGTTACCGGAAGCTCTTTTATACATGATGTATTTCATTATTTATTGACATTTTGAGACTGTCGACATCTATGGAATTTATATTTATTTGACAATGGAGGCCATCTCCATAATGATTTTTTTTCTGGACCCTTGGAGACTATACATCTCTAAGATCTTAGATTTAAGTTTAAGTTAGGGACTATACATCCCTTCAATGTAATTTTAGTACGTACCTATACCTATGTATATTTTATACATGTAATGTAAATTTTGTAAATTTTGAAAAAAGGCCTTCTGCTTGAGTTTGTTGCGGCGCTTCTTCTCAAGCAATGGGTCTAGGAAGCGCTGGTAAATTCTTTTTCTGACGTGTAAAAGTGCCCCTACTTATGTGGCCAATTTGCTGAATAAATGATTGAATTTGAATTTGAGTAAATCACTTTTTAGGGTTCCGAACCTCAAGAGGTAAAAACGGAACCCTTATCGTAGGTTCACTCGTGTGGCTGTCCGTCCGTCTCTGTCACAGTCGATTTTCTCCTAAACTACTGGACCGATTAAGTTGAAATTTGGTACGTATATGTAATTTTGTGACCCAAATACGGACGTGTAACGAAAATAAATGAATTTTAATCATTTTGGGGGCTAAATTTGAAAAAATATTAATGAAGTTTTTCAAACGTCGTGTGACAATCAAATGAAAGTAGGTACTTTTTATGAGTATCTCAAATATAGTTTTTTGGTCAATACTTTTCGAGTTATTTAAGAAAATAGGCGAAAAATTATTATCCCCTTATCTCCGAAACTACTGGACCTAAAATTTCGGGAAAAATACGGAGGATAGTTATTGACCTATAGATTACAGGAAAATTATTAATAAGTCCATGGTTTTTGAAATCTATCATATAAAAGAGCTTCTGTGAAACTGTTTGAAAATGCCGTCATTGAAAATAATCAAGGGTCGGATCGGAACCCTCTCCACGCGAGTTTAACTCGCTTCTTGGTCGGTTTTTTTATCATAAGCAGGCATTTGACCACGATCTCACCTGATGGTAGGTGGAATTCAACAGCTACATGTGTGTGTCATGTATTCAAGGTATTTGACACATGTTATAAACATTTAATGGCAAAATCGATGAGGTCAATATCTTCATGTACCTAATTCGAAGGATCATTGTAGTAAGTACTTAGTCATATTTATTGGATGGCGAATTTGTATGACAAGCGCTGGGATTGCTGGGAAGGGCAACAGCCATTTAATAAAATGACTAACATAACAAAGCTTTCCGAGATACACATGCAAACGTGTTCTTCGAGCACGTGTAGTTAGACTATTAGATTAGTCATGTTCGTGATCGACACAGCCTCACATTTTCACAAATGAACACAGATCTGTCTATACTCATGGGAGAACCCAGCTTCTCACCCAGGTGGGGGCAAGCGCATATTGAGCTTCAGGTGCAGGGGGGGGGAGGGGCAGATCAATTTTTTTGGGCATTTTAGACCAACCAAGGATCATACAAAGTAAGTAAGGTACTCGTAAAATTTTGAGCTGTAGTTTCCAAAGCCGTATGATTTTCAATAGCCACGACCACCATGAGCCCCACGTGTCTTTAAATGATCTCCAAGTCATTGTCCTATCCTTGTGTTCACCGCCTAAGTATTTATATTTTTGTATCTCCGCTAATTGCAACGCGAATATTGAATTAGGTCTTAGGTCCCGTTGTGTTGACCATATAACTTTCAGGCATCATCAGTTAACTTGGTCGATAAAAAAAAATCGCTTCCAAAAAATCCGATTTGAAAACGGATCGTAAAATCACACAAAAATCCGGATTTTCGAAGTTCGGATAATCCGGGGTGCAATCTTTACAGCCATCCATGACGTCACGGCGTGTCCATAATCACCAAAACACTTCAGGTTATTCACATGACTAGTATGACTACCTATTATTTCGTACGTTAAAACTTTTGAAAAAGTAACAAACAGCACGACTCGACAAAAGCTATTTAAAATTTTTGTTTCCAATTAAAAAACGTGCCCAAAGTTTCATTCGAGGCTTCTTATTTCTTTGTCTCTCGCCATAAAGTTGGATAAAGAGAGATCCAAGCCTTTAACGCCCCTGACTTAACCAACGCGCACTAAGCACAAATTTTAATGGTCAGAGTCTCACTCACAGTCATAGAGTACATTATACATGCTCACAGTAGTGGTATTACAGTAGCATTTGGTAGCATGCATATTCGGCATGTTTTTGAATTGGGAACGAAAACGACCTTCGGGCTCACAGCTTTAAGCTCAATTTTCATTGTTTCGAAATGAGGGCCACCCTGTGGGGCCACCGTAGTACTGCTCACCGTTGTTGGCACCAAGTTGGCACTTAGTTGGCACCACTGTCCCAACGAGGTGTTGGGTGTTAGTGTCAAACTTGTCATTCCATACAATAGTGTCAATGCCACTGTGACATTTGACGTTTCGAAGACCTCAGTGCTGTCAATGTAGCGTGTAATATGGCACATAATGCGCTTATTTGGCCACATTGCACTTCGTAGGACCTCAAGGGCCTCTAGCGGCGAATTCACTCGCGGTGTCCCTCATTGACACTACTTACTCCACTCCAGATTTACTTATTACCTCCATGTTATTACGCCACAGAATAGACAAATGTGGCTACGCAGCCAGCGCGAGCGAAGTTTAAAAAAAATTCGCCAGAGTTGCCATTCTTCTACTTTTACCCATCTCAATGGGTTTTTTTTTGTGTATAATAGTATTTTAAAACTATTGTATCATTGTTACAATTTAAAATGAAAATAGGATTAACGTGATAGTGTCAACTTATCAAATATCAACCTTGGCCCAGCAAATATCAGCATGGGCCATAAGGATTAGAAAAAACCATCCTTCATTTGCAATTTGCAAGTAAACATTCTTTTACAAGTCTCTCTTCTCATAAAAAAATCAATACGCATATAGCTTGTTTTAGCTTACACATTTAGAGTTAAGTTGTGTTTGCTCGTTAACATTTTATATCTTTTTAGGGTTCCGAAGTCCCTTATAGTTTCGCCATGTCCGTCCGTCCGTCTGTCCGCACTATTGCGCGGAGATGTTTAGTTCTAGAAAGCTATAATTTGGCATGAATATACATATTAGTTACGCTGACAAAGTTGTACAATAATTTTTTTTTTTTTTCTATAGGGTACCTCGTAAAGTAGGGATGTATTTTTTTTTTCTTGCGTACCCCATGGTGCGGTATATCGTTGAATAGGTCTTAAAAAAATATTATAGGTTTGTTAAAACCATTTTTCGATTAAGTGATGCGTTTGTGAAATATTAAGCTTTAAACAGCTATTTTTTGTTAGTGTCGAGTGTCCCCCCCCCCCCCCTCCCTTGCCAGCTAAATGGTGGTTCTTGGATGACTGAAAAAACTATCACAGCTAAGTAGGCTGTACAAATTTACGAGTCATAGTCGACCAACTTATGAAATGATTAAAAAACCAATGATTTTTTTCGAGCGGCAGGGGCGTCGGGCGGGCACGTCATACCACAGGTTATTTAAGATGCCAAATAAGTCTTAGAAAGGTACTGTGGGCATCGTCAACTTCGGAACCCTATACTTTGCGCGTGGCCCGACACGCACTTGGCCGGTTTTTAATTTTATTGCGTTAGTAATAATATTTTTTGATACGTTTCGAAGCTTGATGAGACTTATCTAGGTAAATATTGTGAAATTACGATTCAAAAGACAACACATCAAATCAGGAATTTAGTAGGTAGGGTCGCTTCGCCTGTTTGCGTCCACTTAGTGGAGTTGGCAAGTTTGAAGGCGAAAATAAAAAAGTTCTAATTGAAATTTTGTTTATAAAAGGGATGTAATGTATTGATTATATAGTCCTTTTTAATATAACTTATAGTTTTGGTCGAAACATTTGGTGGTTTTCAAAAAAATGACACAAATAAGCAAATTAGGCGATTTACCCAGTTTGCGTCCACTTAATCCAGATTGCGTCCACCTATGGACCAGTTCGCGTCCACCAACTTAGAAAAGGAATCTGAATTGATGTTTGTATAGATAATCGTACAGAATGATCGGATTTTAACGATGACTTTATTCAAGAATATTTGACATTGAAAATCATGATTATAATTAATAAAACACTGAAGAATATTTTTTCTTAACATTGATAGAAATTTAAAACCCAAAAATGAAACTTGAAAATGCCACACTCCTTGACAAGGAGTCCTTGCATATTTGTGTTACCGATTCTCTGGTCCCGAATATCACTTATTCTCTCTTTAAAGATTTCTATGTGTTTTCTTTTCCTTCTTCTTTGTCTTCTCTGAAGAATTCAAATAGAACACGATTATTATGTTTTACTTCACGTTGTCTGACCTGTTCAATTGTTATTGAACGTATATCATCATAAAAAATCGTCCAAGATAAAAAAAACAGCCAAAAGCGAGTCGGACTCGTTTATATAATGGTGGTCCCACACTGGCTGTTATAAATGTTATATAACAATGTGTGACAGGGACAGCGTCATAGTACTGATATTGCGCTGTCCCTGTCACACATTGTTATATAACATTTATAACAGCCAGTGTGGGGCCACCATAAGGGTTCCCTAAACTATCCCAAAAACTACGTGACCGATTTTGTTTAAACCAACTTTCGTTTAAAGTTCTTGGTGAATTCTATATCTCCATTTTTTTTGGGTTTTGTACCCAAAGGGTGAAAAACGGAACCCGGAGGCATATTAATAGCCTCCGATGACCGTCAGTCCGTCCGTCCGTCCGTCTGTCTGTCACAGGGCTCTATCTCTTCAACGGATATAGGTAGAGATTTGAAATTTTCACAGAATGCGTGTTTCTTTGGCCGCTGTCACAACAAATACTAAAAAGTTAAAATATATATAAATAAATTAAATAAGGGTCTTCATATAAGTAACTGAGTAGTATGTAAGTTACTGCTTCTGGCACACGGTTTCAGAACCCTGCGGAGCAGAAAATTTTCATGGTTTTTTTTACTTTGTCTTGAAAAAAACAAAACGATTTTGATTTATGAAGGTTTTTTTTGTATGTTTTTCTAAGTAGATTTTTTTTTAAGTGGACTGTTCTCACAGTTTTTTTAGTTTGTTGATTTATGGCCGTGCACTATACAATGCAGGTAGAGACATGTATTTCTTATGTGACAGGTGCATTTCATTGGTTCTGTTTTTTTTTTTTCCCCGTCGCTTTTTTTTCTAAGTACTACGAATTTTTTGATCGTTTATTTTATTCAATAGCACCGCACGTTTTTTGGTATTTCTCGCAGTAAAGCTATTACGATATATCATTGAAAAATTTATGTGGGTTGGGAGAATGAAAAGAACATAAGTAAAATTGAAAAAATACGTTTGTTGATTTGTGACCACCGGCTATACAATGCAGATACACCTTACGTGTCAGGTGCGTTCTATTGTTGTTTTTATAAGCATTCTTAGAATTTATAATCGGTAGTTTTGGCTTTTTCTCACGGTAAAGGTATTCACACGCTCTGAGAGTATGAAAATACAGATAAATATCCGCATTTATTATCAAATGTCATGTCCTATTGAAGATTATAATTAAAACGAAATAAAGCTAAGCAGATTCAAACTGGTTAGTACGTGTCGTTTGGTGTCACAAACAGATGTTTCTTTGCAGGTTGAAACACGTCCCGTTTATTTTATCATATAGGCACTGCGTTATGAAAACTGGTTACGACTTGTCGCTTTATACCACGAGCAGGTGTTGGTGTTCTATTCAACATTTTTTTGTCTTATCTACGACATATATGAGCGTGTAGGGTGTGTATGTGTGAGTGTGTGCGTGTTCTCAATAAAAGCGGAACTCCGACAGACAGCGCCATCATTCGTTCAGATTGCTTCGTCCACATAATAGTAACAACGGTGCTTGAAGTGATTAAATTTATCATAGTACATATTGTACGTGTAGTACATTGTTGTGGGTTTTAAGTTCTAAACGGTGTGTCTACGTCTTAGACTGCTGCGTGCTGCTGCCACGAGTTAAAATGGAGGTAAGTTTCAAAACTATGTACATACACCAAACATTGTCTGTTTTCTATTTGTATAAAACCTCTCATGGATTTTTTTCTGTTTGTTTTAGATATTAAACGAGAACTCTATTGATTACCCAATAAAAAATTATTATTACAGTAATTTGACTGATGATGAAGGCCAAGATATTGAACCACCTAAAATCCAAGCCCAAAAACGAACCAACAACATAGATGTATTTTTTGATAAGCCCAGAAAGAGGCAGGCTACGGAATACTCATCTACTGTTGCTCAATCTGCAAATGGAGGTACAAATTATATATCTTGTCGAGTAGATGATGTCTCAAAGAGCACTCATCTTGTTAAAATCGATGTCTACGATTTGAAAAAGCTACGTGGTATTCCAAATGATCAACACTGGAAATTTGCGGACACTAGAATCAAATACTACACTAAGTGCGAAGACGATGACTATTATTCCAACACAAAAGAATTAATTTACAAGATTACAAAACATATTGCAACTAAAAACGATTGCAAAAAATATTTCATCGACGGAAAGAAAAAAGCCATAACTTAAAACCCAAGCCCACCCACATCGCGCCCTTTCCCCCACCGACTGACAACTGAATTTTATCTATATAAGCAACACAGAACGAGCCACACCGCATCGATATCAAAAACCGTGGAAGTCGTGCAATACCAATATGGATCTTCAAAACTCGCTTTATGACGAAGAGCTGTACAACCGTTGCGAGGACCTCTCGGATCTGAATAACTCATTTTTCGATAAAGAACTTTATGAACACTGCGAAAAAGTCGAGAATCCCCCAAAAAAATTGTAAGTATAAAAATTTGAAACACGTTTGAACGTGTTATACTTTGAAGTTAGCCAACAGTGGGGAGAGAAATCCCAATATAAGCATTAATCTGAGCGAAATGCCCCGTAGTTGTCAATATAATGTCGTTGACTAGTGAAGATATTAAAATGTTCAGCAAATCAGTGTTATTAAATAGTTTTCATAAATATTTAAGATTGTGGTTTATCAGTGGGAAACTTGATGCAACAATAGCTCAAGATCCCGATATCAAACCGTATATCACGCCGTGCAGTGGACACTTTACTAATATTAAATTGATCAATTCAAATTACGATGAGATAGATGGTGTATTACCCATGGAAGCATATTGTTCTATTTGTCAATCAAATTAGGTAATACTATGCTGAAAATTATTAGTTTTTTTATCGGATTTTAATAGGTACATCTATATACGTTTTTTATTTTATTTTCAGAACTGTTACACGCGGACTCAAGAGAAAACGTGTATCTGAAGATGTTTTTCAACCTCGTGGTTCGTCTACTCCAGCACAACAATTACAAGTTGAAGGGACCCCGCAACCATCAACTTCTCGGAACACAGATGAACCACCACCGAGTTATATTGCTGAGGACACCATCGAGTGCACATCTTGTCAACGGGAGGTTTCAAGAAGGTATTATGCACAGCATTTAAGGAGTAATATCCATAAAAATGCTTGCATGAGATTTGAACATTCTTACCCTAATGTTGAATTGATAGAAACTGCGTTTGGAAATAGGTTGCTAACTTATAGGATAAATTCAGTCCAGGAAAAAGAAACCGACTTTAAATTTCAAACACCGGAAATATTTTTTGAGGGCATTAAAGAAACGTTAAATAAATTAATAGACGATACTATTAATCAGTTAACCATTTTCAAGGTTAGTTTTATTTTGCATGCGGAATTTGTTCAAGAAACTAAAGGAATCAACAATTTTTTCGATTTTAATGTGTTGAGTTGGACCATATGCAGAGGTGATGATAGTGAAACTTTTTTTGAAAATTTAAAAAGTACAATCATTAATAAAATTTCAAATTTCGAAAAAAAAGATAGTGGTTGGAGTCTTAGACATATTAAATACATAGACATGAACGTTAACCAATTCAATCCGTTGCGAGGTTCATCGTTCATTGATCTGCCACATGATATTAAAACAAAAAAAGCTATCATAAACGTACAAAATCATGACCACGAGTGTTTAAAATGGGCACTTCTTTCAGCATTGTATCCGGTGAAGGATAATCCACAGAGAGTATCGTCATATTTTAAACACCAAAATGAAGTAAAATTTGGTGACATTCCATTTCCTATTAAATTAACTGATGTACATAGAGTAGAAAAATTAAATGATATTAGTATAAATGTATTTGGATTAAGTTATATTGAAAACTCTAAATCACACGAAGTAATTGGTCCACTCCACTTCACTAAAGCTAGGAAATCAAAACATATAAATTTACTTTATATATCAAAAGGTAGTCAGGGACATTACTGCTACATTAAAAATTTATCTCGATTAGTAAGTCGTCAAATTTCAACAACTAATTATAGTTTTCATATTTGCGATGGTTGTTTATTAGCATTTTATTCAAATGAAGAGTTAACGAATCATCAAAAAAATGATTGTAATCACGTGGTTGTACAACTCCCGAACAACGATAAGACAAAAACAAATTGGTTTGGTGAGAAAGTTTCAAATGATAGAATTATTTTTGATAAATACCAACGAAAGCTTAAATTGCCTTTCGTTGTATATGCAGATTTTGAGGCATTTTTAAATCCAATAGCATCTTGCGATCCAGATCCATCAAAATCTTATACCAAAAATATTCAGCAACATGAAATGTACAGTTTCGGTTATTTCATTAAGTGTTCATTTGATGATAGTCTTTCTCGGTATTGTTCATATACAGGCTCAGATTGTGCTAAAGTATTTATGGATAACCTTTATAGTGACTTGGAAAAATTAAATAAATACATTCGCTTCCGGAAGAATCCAATTCCATTAAATCAGACCGATTTAGATAAAGTTTCTGAAGCCAATAATAAATGTTTTATATGTGATAAGGACTTAAGATCTCAAAGTGTTTTCAGTTATGATTGGAATACGGGAAAATTTCGAGGAGTAGCACATAAATCTTGTGATTATAAGTTCACACCTCCCACACACATTCCAGTATTTTTTCACAATCTCAGCAATTACGATGCACATTTCATAGTAAAAGCTTTAAATTTCCGGGATGGGGCTATCGATATTATTCCTCAAAATAAAGAAAAATATATTTCATTCAGTAAACAACTGAAATTTGATCAGAGATGGTTTTCTTTAAGATTTGTTGATTCCTTCAGGTTCATGTCGAGTAGTTTGAATAGTTTAGCCAAAAATCTTCAAGAGCACCAATTTCATGAACTAAAGAAACAATACCCCAGTAATGAAGATTTTAAACTCTTGAAGCAAAAGGGAATATTTCCATATGAGTTTATGAAATCGTACGAGTGCCTTGAAGCATTATCATTACCTAGTATAAGTGATTTTTATAGTTCATTAACAGATAGCTGCATAACAGATTTGGATTACCAACACGCACAAAACGTTTGGAATCATTTCGGTTGCCAAACAATGCTGGACTATTCAAACTTGTATTTAAAAACAGACGTACTTCTATTAACTGACATCTTTGAGAATTTTCGGTCAGTGTGCCTTGAAACCTATGGTCTCGATGCTGCCAATTATTTTACTGCACCTGGTCTCAGCTGGGACGCAATGCTTAAAATAACTGGAGTTGAACTAGAACTTTTAACGGATTTTGACAAAGTTTCATTTATTAAAAAAGGACTTCGAGGCGGTATATCACAATGTAGTAATAGATATGCTAAATCAAATAATTATTACATGTCTGATTATGATTCTGATCAACCGTCATCGTATCTCATTTACCTAGATGCCAATAATTTATATGGTTGGGCAATGTCACAACATCTTCCTATTGGTGAATTTGAATGGGTTGATCCTGCCACAGATTTCAGAATTTCAAACGATGCTGATTATGGTTACATTTTAGAAGTGGATTTAGAATATCCTGATTTATTGCACGATTCCCATTCAGATCTTCCATTTTGCGCTGAGCACATAGTAGTTGATGAAAGTAAAGTAAAAAAATTAGTCCCGAATTTGAACGATAAAATAAAATACATTATACACTACAGAAATCTTATTCAATGTTTAGAAAATGGATTAAATTTAAAAAAAATCCATAGAATACTAAAGTTCAAACAAAGTAACTGGCTTCAAACGTATATTGATTTGAACACGACATTAAGAACGAGTGCAAAAACGGATTTCGAGAAAGACTTTTATAAACTAATGAATAACGCCGTTTTCGGCAAGACTATGGAAAATATAGAGAAAAGGGTTGATGTAAAGTTATTAACACATTGGGCAAATCAAGGACAAATCAAAGGAATTGAAAGTTATATAGCTCGCCCTGAATTCCACAGCATTTCAATTTTTTCGGAAAGCTTGGCAGCGGTACAGTTGAAGAGAACCAAATTAGTTTATAACAAGCCCATTTACCTAGGTTTCTGTATATTGGACATATCCAAAACGTTGATGTATGACTTCCACTACAAATACATGAAAAATAAATTCGTCGATAATGTAAAATTATTATATACAGATACAGACAGTTTCATATACCAAATTTTTACTGTGGATTTTTATAGCGACATAAAAAATGACTTGAATAATTACTTTGATACATCTGATTATGCACCTAATAATATTTACGATTTTCCTTGTATAAATAAGAAAAAAATAGGTTATTTCAAGGATGAAAATAAAGGATTGATCCTGAAAGAATACGTTGGCCTAAGATCAAAAATGTATGCCTTAAACGTTGACGAGAATATAGTGGCTAAAGCTAAGGGCGTAAATAAATGTGTCACTAACAAGTTTCACATTCGTGACTACAAGCGTTGTTTAAATGAAAAAATGAATGTTTTTTCTGAAATGTACAGATTTCGTTCCATCAAACACACTATTTTTACTCAAAAAATAAACAAAGTCTCTCTATCTTATTCTGATACAAAACGATATCTATGTAAAGATTCCAATGATACTTTCGCTTGGGGTCATTATAAATTAAGGTGTTTAAATTAATACATTTTTAACTAATTTTAGGTGTTTAGATTTAATATGCAGTGATTAACTACGAGTTTAGAATATGGTTAGGGTATTTACTATGTAGTGTTAATATTGTTTTTATATAGCTTCAATAGCAATGTGTATGATTAGGTTTTATATCCTTAGAATTAAAGGAACAAATGTATTACGTACATACAATTTATATTCCCTATGTATATGTCAGTATTAAATGGTTTTATCTTTTTAGATTAGGAATAATATAATATACATATATATCCGTACTCGAACATTTTCGTTTTATTTTCAAAACATACCTTAAACAGCAAGGACAGTTGTATTGTTAACAATGAATCATTTTATTCATCCATTTACGGCTATTATTGCAGGCCCTAGTGGTTGTGGAAAATCGAACTTTGTGACAAATTTTTTGAAAAATGTAGAAAAAATGTGTAATGTGGAATTTAATCAAGTATTGTGGTGTTATGATGAAATGCAACCACTTTATAATTTGAATGGTATTGATTATGTACAAGGTATACCCGATTTAAATATGTTTGATGGGAAGCGACCGAAACTTCTTATAATTGATGATTTAATGAGAGAATCAGATGGACGTATTGTAGATATATTTACAAAAGGTAGTCATCACAGAAATTTAAGTGTTTTTTATATAACACAAAATTTATTTCATCAAGGGAGAGGACAACGTGATATATCTTTGAACACAACCTATATTGTTTATTTTAAAAATCCCAGAGATAAAACTCAAATACGCTACTTGTCTCGACAAGTTTATCCAGAAAACTCGAAATTTGTTGAAGAAGCATACAAGGATGCAACTACGTCAGCACATGGTTATCTGATGATCGATTTGAAACAAAGCACAGATGATATATGTCGTTTTAAAACTAAAGTGTTTCCCTTTGATACATTTTGTATTATATACGTTCCAAAAAAAGGGTTTAAATACGATAAAAATCATCCGGTTTTAGTCAGTTGTAAATGATGCCTGATAGAGTGATCACTCATGAACATTTACTTAAAGCTTTACATACGCTTAAACCAAAATATCGTAAAGCCTTACTTAAGTCGTGTGACGAAGCTGAAATAAATATTATTTGTGAATGCATTTACAACGTTTTAAAGGGAAGAATCCCATTGGAAAATAAAGAAAAAACTAAATTAAAGAAACATAAAAATATATTGCGAAAATTAGTTTCCAAGGGGAAACATAAATTAAGGAAGATTATTATAGTTCAAAAGGGCGGCGCATTTCTACCAATTATACTGGGAGCTGTATTAAGTAGTTTGTTAAACTCATTGTCATAATCAACATGGAGAACACGAAAAAGATGATTTTAGTAGAACCAGATTTTATTGAGAAGTTCAAACACAATGAAAATGTACCTTTGAATTCCTTAACTCGTTTAGACGTAGAAATGCAAAAAATTCTTAATAGTAAAGTAGAAGATCGTGAAAAATGGGCAATGTATTCTCAAGCACTACAACGTTTTTTGCATTTCACTGAAACAGATCGAAAACCGTTTAAGCTACCAATAATTATTGAGGATATTAATAATAATTCCCATGATGATTACGAAAAATCCATGGTTAAAAAGGAGGAAAAAGAGAATAATATAACATTACTAAATCCAACATCGTATGAAGGTGACGCTACTAGCGCTTCTTCGAATCATTCTTACCCTGTACAGTTTACACCATCTCACATCATAAAAATAATTCCGAAATCGTACATGAAAAAAGGTCAATATTTACTTGATAATATTGTAAAAAATAAAAAGAAGATTTGGTGGAAGGAAGGAGGGGAAATAGTAGTGGATAATCGAGTTATCCCAGAAAGTAACATAATTGATTTGATAAGTGACACTGTGAGACCCCTCAAACGTGCTAAACCAACTGGATGGAAAGAATTTGCTTCGGTATTAAAAGACATTGGAGTTCCTACACATTGTATAGGTAACCCAACTAACCTTGAATACATAAATAGTCTTCAGTCAGACGGGGCCAGAGAATCTCTAATATCTAAAAACACTAGATCAACATCAATTCAAGTAAGAGGACAATCAACGCCGATTTCAGGAAAAACGCCTGAATTACCCAAAAAGAAAATAAATTGGGAACGATGGAGCCCTTATTAGACATCCATAAGATTTACTATGATGTTTCTAATCCAGCGGGTTACAGTAGTATTGATAAGTTAGCTAAGGCAATGCATGGTCAAATGAACAAAGAACAGGTAAAAAACTGGTTACGGTCTCAGGAAACATATACACTACATAAACCAGTTCAAAGACGTTTTACACGGAACAAATATATCCTGTCAAATTATAATGAACTTTGGCAAGTAGATTTAAGTGATATGCGGACTTATAGTCAATATAATGATGGTTTTAAATACATTCTGTGTGTTATTGATGTCTTCAGTAAGTATGCTTTCGCTAGACCTATGAAAAAGAAGGACTCGGACACGGTAAAAAAATGTTTTGAAAATATATTTACCGAAGCTAGGGCAACTCCGCGTCATATTCAGTCTGATAAAGGTACAGAATTTGTTTCCAAAGAGGTTAGAAAGTATTTAAAGGGTAAAAACATAAACTACTATACTACAAATAATCCTGATATAAAAGCCAGTATTGTAGAACGATTTCAAAGAACTTTAAAAATGAAAATGTGGCGTTATTTTACCCATAAAAATACTTATAAATACATTGATATTTTACAAGACCTCCTGTATTCATATAATCACAGTTACCATTCAAGTATAAAAATGTGTCCGATAGATGTTAATTTTAGTAATATTATGACTGTTTGGACTAATTTATATGATAGACCAAGAAATGGACTTAAAAGTCATAAAACATTCATAAATACCAATTTAAATGTTGGTGATCATGTAAGAATAACCAAATATAAACACATATTTCAAAAAGGGTATGAAACGAATTGGAGTGACGAGATATTTGTTATCGAGTCAATCATCAACAGATCACCCCTTATTGTCTATACCTTAAAGGACTTAGAAGGTGAACCAATCACTGGCACGTTTTATTCGAAAGAGTTACAGAAAGTTACTTATAACCCCACCTCTACATGTAAAATAGATAAAATAATAGGTTCGAGACGAATTGGTAACAGAAAGGAGGTACTTGTGAAGTGGAAAGGTTATCCGAATAAATTTAATAGCTGGATATCTGCTTCTACTATTGAAGAAATATGAGTGACGATAGTTTCTATTTAACTTTGTTGAGCAACAGTTCAATGATATATTATCCTGAAAATACTACAGCCAATTTTCTAACAAAACTACCTAAGACAATAAAATTAGAAGGAGAATGGGTTGTAGGATTAGTAGAGTTTCATTACCCTTGTTCAATGTATAATGTCCAAGATCACGAGAACGTAGTCTACATAAAAAAGAAGGTTACATTGGAAAACGAAAAAAAGAGTTCCAATATTGAATATAAGTCTCATATCCCCGCAACGACTTATGATGACATTGATCAGTTTATATTTGCTTTTAATGAAAACCCATTATTAAAAAACAAAGTGAAGTTTAGTTATGATGTAATATCTAAACTAGTCAAGGTCACGTCTTTTCATAAAGATATAATCTCCGTACGTGCAACACCAATACTAAACCTACAACTCGGTTTTAAACCGCAGACGAACCTTCTTCAATGTCAACTTGGAAAATATCCTGCTAATTTATATTTGGGCCTGCCATCGCAATTGTTTATATATTCAGATATTGTTCAACCCCAAGTGGTAGGAGATGTTATGACTTCGCTACTCAGAATAATACCACTTGATCCAACAAAATACATATATGGAGCATACAAAATGCACGGTTTTTCACCTGCACATTATATGCCTGTTTTGCGTAGAGAGTTTGATACTATGGAAATTGATATAAGGACGCATACGGGTGGAAAGATTCCATTCCAGTTTGGAACCTCATGCGTGAAACTACATTTTAAACGCGTAAAATGAATCAAAGACGTGGAAATATTTTATGTCCATATGAACATTATTATTCTCATCAAGCTGGTTCTGGAGTAGGAATTGTTTACAAAGGTGTTGCTCATCAGCGAGGACATGGTATAGGAAGTTTTTTAGGAGGACTGTTTAGATCTGTATTTCCTCTACTATCTAGTGGTTTTAGAACAGTCGGAAAAGAAGCTTTAAATGCTGGTGTTGGTCTATTGTCCGACATGATGAACTCACACCCTATCGATGAATCCATTAAGTCTCGTTTTAAGAATGCAAGCGCTAATTTAAAAAGAAAAGCCGATGAAAAAATTGATTCTCTAATGTCGGGATCTGGGTATAAAATGAAACGAAAAAGACTAGAGAGTGCCATTGCACCCAAAGCCTTGCGAGGGAGAGGTACAAAAAGAATAAAAAAGAAATTAAATATTAACGATATCTTTTCCAACTAAACCATGTCCTTTTTACATAACCATTCTTGTGAATGCGCTAAATCAGAACTAGATTTGTTTGCTCTTCCATCAACACAAACAAGTATAGAAAATGGACAGTGGATACATTATAAACCTATTTCATCATTAACTGATGATGGTCCTCTTGAATTTCAAGTTCCGGGTTCAGGCGATGACTATATTGACTTGTCTCACACTTTACTCCATATCAAAGCCAAAATATTGAATCAAGACGGTACTCACATCAAATCAGCAGACACGCATGTTGCTCCAGTAAATAATTGGCTACATTCACTTTTTAACCAGTTGGATATATATTTAAATCAAAAACTTGTATCACCACCCAATAATACATATGCCTACCGTGCATATATGGAAACTTTACTAAATTATGGACCAGCAGCAAAAGGCTCTCACCTTACATGCGGACTATGGTACGAAGATACTGCCAGTCATATGGATGCAAACGATACTACTAACAAAGGATGGGTCAAAAGAGAAGCATTCATAAAAGATAGTAAGGAAGTTGAAATGATTGGTCACTTACACGGTGATATTTTTAACCAAGAAAAGTTTTTAATAAATGGCGTCGAAGTCCGTGTTAAATTAGTACGGTCAAAAGAGTCATTTAATCTCATGTGCAGTCAAGATAAAAAACTCAAAGTACGAATAACAGATGCAAGTTTAATAATTAGAAGGACAAAAATAAATCCAAGTGTTTTACTTGCACATCAAAAGGTTTTAGCTTCAACGACTGCAAAATATCCCATCACAAGAGCGGAAGTCAAAGTACTTACTATACCATCGGGAGTGCAAGGAAAAACACTTGACAATATATTTCTTGGTCAAGTTCCAAAAAGATGTATTATAGGTTTTGTTGACAACACAGCATTTAATGGTAATTTAAAACATAACCCTTTTAACTTTCACCACCACACTATGAACTTATTTAGTTTGTATGTAGATGGCCATCAAATTCCTTCGAAAACATTACAACCATCTTTCAGTAATGGGTTAATGGTATCAACATATCATACGCTGTTTTCTGGAACCGGTATTCATTTTCATAATGAGGGTAACTCAATTAATAGAGAGGATTATGGAAATGGATATTGTTTAATGTGTTTTGATTTAACACCTGATTTATCGGCGAGTTCTACTACTCACTGGAATCTAGTTAGGCATGGCAGTGTGAGGTTAGAAGTTCGGTTTGAAAGCGCCCTTACTACAACTGTAAATTGCATCGTTTATGCAGAGTTTGATAATATAATCGAAATCAATAAACATCGTGATGTAAGTGTAGATTATAACAGTTAAATTGAGCATATAAACATAGGTTTATGAGACATTGTATCACTGTTTTCCAAGTCTCAGTAACAGGCTCATGACTAGCTGCAATAATTTGAAATGGATACAGAAGAATTGAAATTATGTATGAAACAAATTTACCCTGGGATTGAATCAAATGTTTTCCCAGCAAACAGAATCCCTTTTTTTGTAAATCTTCCAGTTTATATCATAAGCAATTTGGATCCTGACTCAAAACCTGGTTCTCACTGGGTGGCAATTCATATTGATGTTAATGGTAATGGTGAATACTTTGATTCATTTGGGAGAAAGCCTTCTGGCTATCACAAGTTGTTTTTAAAAAGAAATACAAAGAAATGGGTTTACAACAATGTATCAATTCAGAACCATTTTACTTCAGTTTGTGGTGAATACTGTTTAGTATATATATATTTTAAGTTTAAAGGTAAAACGATGTTTGATTATTTGAGTATATTTTCTGAAAATACTCTATGCAATGATTTTATCGTAAGAAACATGTTTCGATCGATTTTTTTTAAATAAATGAATGTTTTTCAATACGTATGTCTTTACTTTATCTTCATATTCCTTAGTTAACTTATACATGGATAAACACAGAATAAAAATGCAAGAGAAGCGATAAACGATTTTATTGAGCATTTTAAATACATGACAACACATTTACAAAAGTCATACAAACACTTATATTGAAAACAAAAGTTAAGATAAAAAGTAGTAGCAGTTGAAGTTTACATGTACACACACACACACTAAGACTGTTTACACAGAAAGTTCTTAGTCTTAGTACAGCATTTCTTTATATTTCCCACTGCATTATGCATTCGTCATCTCGTGATACAGGTGTAAAACACAATTCATGATAATCATGCTGATGTAAAGGTTCGTATACATCATTACTGAGAGAAACTGTCTCAATATCATACATCTCTGCGTCTTCTTCACATTCCCACTCTAGCAGGAGAGGATTTCCCGAATAATTTACTGGTAAATATGGCGCCTGCGTAGCTGGTGAATATCCGTTTGATTGTAGATGCCACATTTCAATGCAATCGCATAGTTCACACAAATATTCATCGAAAAATGAGTTATTCAGATCCGAGAGGTCCTCGCAACGGTTGTACAGCTCTTCGTCATAAAGCGAGTTTTGAAGATCCATATTGGTATTGCACGACTTCCACGGTTTTTGATATCGATGCGGTGTGGCTCGTTCTGTGTTCCTTATATAGATAAAATTCAGTTGTCAGTCGGTGGGGGAAAGGGCGCGATGTGGGTGGGCTTGGGTTTTAAGTTATGGCTTTTTTCTTTCCGTCGATGAAATATTTTTTGCAATCGTTTTTAGTTGCAATATGTTTTGTAATCTTGTAAATTAATTCTTTTGTGTTGGAATAATAGTCATCGTCTTCGCACTTAGTGTAGTATTTGATTCTAGTGTCCGCAAATTTCCAGTGTTGATCATTTGGAATACCACGTAGCTTTTTCAAATCGTAGACATCGATTTTAACAAGATGAGTGCTCTTTGAGACATCATCTACTCGACAAGATATATAATTTGTACCTCCATTTGCAGATTGAGCAACAGTAGATGAGTATTCCGTAGCCTGCCTCTTTCTGGGCTTATCAAAAAATACATCTATGTTGTTGGTTCGTTTTTGGGCTTGGATTTTAGGTGGTTCAATATCTTGGCCTTCATCATCAGTCAAATTACTGTAATAATAATTTTTTATTGGGTAATCAATAGAGTTCTCGTTTAATATCTAAAACAAACAGAAAAAAATCCATGAGAGGTTTTATACAAATAGAAAACAGACAATGTTTGGTGTATGTACATAGTTTTGAAACTTACCTCCATTTTAACTCGTGGCAGCAGCACGCAGCAGTCTAAGACGTAGACACACCGTTTAGAACTTAAAACCCACAACAATGTACTACACGTACAATATGTACTATGATAAATTTAATCACTTCAAGCACCGTTGTTACTATTATGTGGACGAAGCAATCTGAACGAATGATGGCGCTGTCTGTCGGAGTTCCGCTTTTATTGAGAACACGCACACACTCACACATACACACCCTACACGCTCATATATGTCGTAGATAAGACAAAAAAATGTTGAATAGAACACCAACACCTGCTCGTGGTATAAAGCGACAAGTCGTAACCAGTTTTCATAACGCAGTGCCTATATGATAAAATAAACGGGACGTGTTTCAACCTGCAAAGAAACATCTGTTTGTGACACCAAACGACACGTACTAACCAGTTTGAATCTGCTTAGCTTTATTTCGTTTTAATTATAATCTTCAATAGGACATGACATTTGATAATAAATGCGGATATTTATCTGTATTTTCATACTCTCAGAGCGTGTGAATACCTTTACCGTGAGAAAAAGCCAAAACTACCGATTATAAATTCTAAGAATGCTTATAAAAACAACAATAGAACGCACCTGACACGTAAGGTGTATCTGCATTGTATAGCCGGTGGTCACAAATCAACAAACGTATTTTTTCAATTTTACTTATGTTCTTTTCATTCTCCCAACCCACATAAATTTTTCAATGATATATCGTAATAGCTTTACTGCGAGAAATACCAAAAAACGTGCGGTGCTATTGAATAAAATAAACGATCAAAAAATTCGTAGTACTTAGAAAAAAAAGCGACGGGGAAAAAAAAAAAACAGAACCAATGAAATGCACCTGTCACATAAGAAATACATGTCTCTACCTGCATTGTATAGTGCACGGCCATAAATCAACAAACTAAAAAAACTGTGAGAACAGTCCACTTAAAAAAAAATCTACTTAGAAAAACATACAAAAAAAACCTTCATAAATCAAAATCGTTTTGTTTTTTTCAAGACAAAGTAAAAAAAACCATGAAAATTTTCTGCTCCGCAGGGTTCTGAAACCGTGTGCCAGAAGCAGTAACTTACATACTACTTAACTGTTTATTTCTTCGTCTCATTTCAAGCGCTCTATCTAATGAACTAATAAATTCTATATGATGAATTAATAAATTCTATACAGTCTGTAAAAAATCACATATCGGAATTGGAAATCATCGTCTGTATAATAGAGACGATGATTTCCAATTCCGATATGTGATTTTTCTCCTATCTTCCAATAAAATCTTGTTCGGCTTCGACCCTGCCTGATAGGGTCATAAGGTACTTAGTGTTGTGATTAAATTGTTGTTTTTTTTTCACCAACTGTGAATACGGATCACATAGAGACGCTCAGTTGTACGGAACCCTACATATGCGATTCCTCATTTGACTGATTTTTTCTCTCCATATTTCAAAAGTTAGAGGGGTGGGGGGCGGTTTTTCCGCTATAGAAGCGAATATCTCACAAACGATTGGTATAAATAAATCATTTATTTAGGAACTTTCATATAATTTTTTGAGACCTATCCAATGATATCCCACACGGCTATGTTCTGTTAAATTATTTTTTTCATACCTCAGTTACATATATGGAGTCAGGAGTGCCGCCCTTAATATTTTTTTTAATCTAGCTACATAATTTTGTAGCGGTTTATAAAACACACCTACCTCCTAAATTTCAACCATACAGCACCCATAGTCTCCGAGAAAGATTACTGTGACATACGGACGGACAGACAGACAGACGGACATGACGAAATTATAACGGTTCCGTTTTTTGCTATTTGGTTACGGAACCCTAAAAAGTATATTATAACTTTTTACGCTATTACTTGTATTTAAGTTTAACCGATGGACGCAATCTGCTACATAGTATCCCATATGGATATAGTTTGCGTCCTAAGAGTCCAAGTATGGTTATCGGTATCTGTATCTTTTTCTACATTCATAATAATGTGGACGTAAATTGGTTATTACAATATCTTTAATAATAATGTCAAAATAAACGTATACTTGATGTTTCTTTTTCATTTCATCTCATAAAAAACAACATTAAACTAAAAGACAGATAGAGTAGTTCGCGTCCATTGTGGATGCAAATAGGAGAGATTATAAATTTGGTGTAATAATTCGCGTCCACCTTATTTTAAGTGTTAAAAGTCAAAAAAATCAAACAAATTTATCAGTCATCTATTATATGGCTCATTATTTAGGTCTAACAACAACTATGAATCAACAATTTAAAATAAAACAATGAAAAATTTACCATGACACACGCTACTGCTTACTATTTTTTTGCTAACATTTGGAACGCCGGTACTCATTTCTCGTAAAGCTGAGACTAATTGTTTTTTCTAAATACGAGTAGGAAGGGTTATGCGCACGTAACTTTTGTCTATTTTTGTATGCCACTTATATATCGAGGTATTAATAGAAAATAATTTTGAGATAATTAGTCTGTTAGTATACTTATTATGAAGTTTTTTTACAAGGAGATCGGTCAAATGGACGCGAACCGGGGGTTGGACGCAAAAGGGCGAAATGACCCTATACCAATGATACTCAGCTTAAAAACTTCATAAAATTGATTGGTATCTTGTTTTGTCAAAATTATTTTTATTCTAGTTTTAATTGTATGTTTTTTAGATTAGTGCTTGCCCATTACATTTTATTTATTTTTGTACCATGTATATTGTGGAAATTTATGAAGTTTTAATCAATCAATCAATCATACGAACACTTGTGCAATGTACCTACCTACTACTAGATCAAACATAACAAACACGCAATACGAATTAGTCCGGAAATAGTTTAAAAAAACACCACTTCAATGACTTCAATAACAATTTAACACTGAAACTAAATTAAAGATTATTTTGTAATTACAGAATTTGAAACTCAACGTTTCGATCAGAAGTCATTGATTGGATCGGAGATAGCTTGGAACTTATTTTGGTCGACTATACCGTATCGTAGTGTATAGTTTGTCGATGTGTCAGGTGTGAGCGTGTGTGAGTGAAAGGGTGCGCTCGTGTGCGCGGTCACGTTTCGCGCGGCGTGCGGTGCGGCCCGGCTCGCGTGCAAGGCCGCCGCCCCCCGCGCCGGGTCTCGTGTTAACGCTAATTCACACCTAGCGATGTCGATTTATCTTACGATCGCAATCTCTTCTTCTCTTTAAATAATGGCTTCTGTCAGATATGCAAGACAATCTCGCCACTGTCAAGTAATTGGCCTACAGGCCGAGCTGTACGAGTATACGGTAATAATGATAAATGTACGGTAGGTATAAAAGATAAAGCAAGTAACAATGGGGGAGCTCAACAAACGTCAACCATCTTGGATGACGGCCATTGAGCAAACCCCCAATCGCAAACTCAACTGATAGTAATGTTATCCAACATACCTACCTAGCTACTGTAGCAAACAAAACAATTTCGCAACAGAACACAACATCCTCATGTGGAAAACTTATCGTCATCCCGAATGTTTGAAATCTGAAATGAGTCTGGTTGTAGAGTTGTAAATGCGCTCTATACTGTGGCTGCCCCATTAAATGAGTAAAACTAACACCAGTTTGTTAGGTAGCTAGGTTATGTTATGTCACCACTAAAACTAAAGCAAATGTCGCAATCCTGAATGATATGTTATATAATATACTCAATTATAGCATTGTTTTTATTTGAATCTCAATTTCCCATGTTATTGAATCTAAGTTTAGATTAAAAACCGGCCAAGTGCGTGTCGGGCCACGCGCAAATTATAGGGTTCCGAAGTTGAGGATGCCCACAGTACCTTTCTAAGACTTAGTAGCATCTAGCTAGCCTGTGGTATGACGTGCCCGCCCGACGCCCCTGCCGCTCGAGAAAAATCATCATTATAAGTTGGTCGACTATTACTCGTAAGTTTGTACACCCTACTTAGCTGTGATAGTTTTCCTTTCAACTACGTTATGTATGCCACAACCGTGATTTTTTTCAGCCATCCAAATACCACCATTTAGCTGGCAGGGGGGGGGGGACACGTGAATCTAGCAAAAAATAGCACTTTAAAGCTTAATATTTCACAAACGCATCACTTAATCAAAAAATGGTTTTAACAAACCCACAATATTTTTTTAAGACCTATTCAACGATATGCCGTGGGGTACGCAAGAAAAAAAAAATTACATCCCCACTTTACGAGTAGGGGAGGTACCCTATAAAAAAATATATTTCAAAATTTTATTGTACCACTTTGTCAGCGTAACTAATATGCATATTCATGCCAAATTACAGCTCTCTAGACCTAAGCATCTCCGAGCAATAGTGCGGACAGACGGACGGACATGGCGAAACTATAAGGGTTCCTTGTGGACTTCGGAACCCTAAAAAACATGGAAAGCTATCCCTTTTGTCGTACCGGATGTCCATAAAATAGTATAGTCAAATTAGGTGTTTTTTTTTTAAAGAGTGGACATAATTTGGACTTTTTTAGGGTTCCGTACCTCAAAAGGAAAAAACGGAACCCTTATAGGATCACTTTGTTGTCCGTCTGTCCGTCCGTCTGTCAAGACCCTTTTTCTCAGGAACGCGTGGAGGTATGAAGCTGAAATTTATATCAATTACTCAGGTCTACTGTTCCTTGAAGCTGTGAAAAAATCAAACTTCTAAGCCAACGCAATCAAAAGATACAGCCGTTTATGCCGCAAATTTTCGACACTTGCAAGGGAATCAAAACCTACAGGGTGCTTCCCGTGAACTCAGAATCTTGAAATTTGGTACGAAGCAACGTCTTATAGCATAGATAAAGGAAAAATTACGAAAACCATAAATTTTTAGTTACATCACATAATATATTTTTTTTTAATAATTTTAACCTTACTACCCATTTCCTCATAAACGCGTAGAGGTATTAAATTGAAATTCATACCAAATACTCAGGTCTATAATACCTTTAAGCTGTAACAAAATCAAACTTCTATGTCAACGCAATCAAAAGAAACAGCAATTTAAGCTGCATATTTTGAAACTCGCAAGTACTCGCAAGGGAATCAAAACCTAAAGGGTACTTCCAGTCGACCTAGAATCTTGAAATTTGGCATGAAGCAACGTTTTATAGCACACATAAAGGAAAAAATCCGAAAACCTTAAATTTTTAGTTACATTACAAAATATATATTTTTTAAGATCTTTGTCTTAAATTTATGCTACTCCATCTTTCCCCATTGTAATGTTATGAATTTCATTTTGCAATAAAAATACCATAGTTATGACTCGATTGTCGTAAAGAACGAACTTTGTAAAACCTTACAGGTTTGTACGGAACCCTCGGTGCGCGAGTCCGACTCGCACTTGGCCGGTTTTTTTTTTAAACCATCCTAATTATTTTGATACCTTTCCAAATTTGGTCCGGTTTGCGAAAAAAGCGAACAAATTAACAGGCAGGAATAGAAGGATAAAATATTTAAAAATTGTCAAAATTGACTTTAGAGTTTTCTTTTCTTTAATATGTTCAATGTACAGATCTTGTCTTCCTATTGTTTTATTTTTATATTACTTTTATAATAAAATAAAATAATAATAATATGTCTGTAGAAAAAGTCGCGTCTGAAACTTGAAAATTAAAAGAAACTATCAAGTCGAGGGGACTATATAAACGATACTGAACACAAAATAACGGTTTTTAGAAAAAATGTTTGTATGTAATACATACATATTATGTCCGGATTTAACTCTAAAACTACTGGAAGGATTGCAACTAAATCTGGTATGGGGGTAGTCCACTGGTCAACATATAGGCTATTTTTGATCCTGGAAAAATGCATAGATCCCGCGGGAACGCTATTTCCGAATTCCACGCGGACGAAGTCGCGGGCAGAAGCTAGTAATATAAAAAAAAGTATGTATATAGCTGTGGGCCTGTAGACGTGGCCTAGCGAAACCAGCGAGGCTTACTCACTATCTTCGATCCAAGACCACTTTTGCTTCTTCCTTCCGAGATTATTTTACTGCTTCGCTTCATTATTGCAAATGGCAAATACATAAGTAAGTAATAGGTAATGATTTTACACGAACCCTAAAATGGAGTGAAGTCAATGAAACTCATACACTTAAAGCGGCAGCCGTCCCGTTCATATGGAATCTGGATCCAATACGAACGAATCTGAACAAGATTCGAGCTTTTATTTTACTTAATTTATTTTCAAATAAAAGCTTTTAATATCATCCCAATCCTGACCCCAATCCTGAATGTATACCTCTATGTTAACAAACATAATATTGATTGAGTAACCAAATAATTAATATAATGGAAAATATAAACTTTTTTCGTATTCATTTGTAATGTTATTAGCATCAGCTGCTTAAAAATAATGATTGAAAACATGATTTAAAAACATATATGGTCCAAAACATATCTTTGGCCATACAGCGCGGCATCGCGGTCAGTGTCTTCGGACATTTAGGCGGGTATGATGCAATGAATAGTAATATGTAGTATGTATGCAACAGTATCACAATAACACAGCTACACAGCTTAATAAATTGAAAAACATGTCAACAACTCCTGATGATGCCTCGGAGAGAGGCGAAACATGTATCCAGTGGTAAGATTTTTCGGTTTGATTGCTGCACGTTTGTTTTCTGTTGTATTGTATTGCCTGTTTTAGTTTGAAGCTTCAGTAAAATATTCAATATTGTTATACTGACAGCATTGGCCTGGCTAGTTGATATCGAATTTGCAGCGGAAAAGCAAAGTACTTAATTCGTTGTCATATTAAAAAACTTGTGTTATTTTTTCTCTCTTTTGTTTAAGGGTATGTCGGAGATGATGACGAAGCCTGTGGTGGTTATTAATCTGTATTTTTTATTTTAAATCATTTTTTTCTTGGCTCTTTCAAATATCCGGCTTGAACATGAGGTTTGTTCTTTGTATTTATTTTTTACAATACACGAATAAAATTACGTGAATTTTCGTTATTTTTAGGGTTCCGAAGTCCACAAGGAACCCTTATAGTTTCGCTATGTCCGTCCGTCCGTCCGTCCGTCCGTCTGTCCGCACTATTGCTCGGAGATGCTTAGTTCTAGAAAGGTGTAATTTGGCATGAATATACATATTAGTTACGCTGACAAAATAGTACAATAAAATTTTGAAATATTTTTTTTTATAGGGTACCTCCCCTACTTTCTTTTTTTTTCTCGAGCGGCAGGGGCGGGCGTCAGGCGGGCACGTCATACATACCACAGGCTAGCTAGATGCTAATAAGTCTTAGAAAGGTACTGTGGGCATCGTGAACCGGATCGCCATCGCCATTCGGAACCCTATACTTTGCGCGTGGCCCGACACGCACTTGGCCGGTTTTTTTTATGTAAAAGTTATTTTTATTTTTTCTCTCTCATTTTCACATTTATACCGACTGAACGACGTTTAAGCTTAATGATTGGCTATCCACTTAGCCGTCACTTTTACTTTGGCTTCCTGATCTGAATGAACGATGAAAGTCAAAAGGGATATGACTTTTCACTTTGCTGCGGTTATGGGATTCCCCTGAATCCCCTTATATGACTATATTTGGGAAAAGGCTATTATTTACGTAGAGTAGATTCTGTTTAACCAACCAAGTTTAACGAAAATTCAGGCTTCACTATATGTCTTAGTCTAACGTAAATACTAGGTACGTGATCTAGGTAAAATGTTACCTCCCAAAAGCTTACCTGAAATTAAATTTGCTGTCAACTCAATCAAGCTTTTAATTATTTAGTTGGACATTTAGTTACCTTCCCTTACACGTAAAGTGTCCTTGGATAGCCATGGCCCGAAAAGATAATACGATAGTAATTAGGTATATCTTGTACTCTAGGACTAGAAGTTTTACAGTCATTAGGTAGCAAAAGTAGTCAATGATTTCGTTTGCTATTCGCAGTAAGTAAAAGATAAAACTGACTTATTTCAATTAAATTTAAACTGTTTCATTTCATTGTTTTCATGTTATTGTCTCTTGGAGAATATATAAAGTTTATTTTAAAATATTCTCATAGGCCCGGTGAACTTCGTACCACCGGATTACTTCTTTTTTTAGTTGTTCCTTCAGATTTTCCCCCAAGTTTTTGCTTTCTAAGCCTTCCCTGAATCACAGGGAATAAAACGAATAAAGAATCAGCCAAATCGATCCTCCATTTCTCGAACCTTAGCCAGACTAACACGGCGATTCATTTTTATATATATGAAGAAAGAAGATAAGTTAACTGTCAAGACAACATGAGTGTGCGATTCACGGTGATGAGATGAGCTGCCTCACTCACGTGGTTGGCCACTTGAATTAGGAAGAGATAAATAATTAATTAATAGCAAGTAGCACAGGACCGGTCTGAGTGGCGAGCCTTGGGGGAGGCCTATGTCCAGCAGTGGACGTCTTTCGGCTGAAATGATGATGATGATGATGAAATAATTAATTACTGTTTTTTTCCGTCTTTTGGATGGAGTTACGTCTGTATTTTTTTTTATATGCATGTTTCTCGATTACTGCGTCGATTGTGAACCAATTCCTGTGATTCTTTTTTAATCGAAAGGTTACCTCACCAGATTGGTCCCATTTCAATTTCGTGCGGTTCTGAAGACGCTATCTAACTATGAGCAAATGAGGGAACTCCTCAAATTCAATGTGAATTTGAGGAGTTCAGTACGAACAACCAGTCGGTATTTAAAATATTCATACCCAACAATGTTTTAACTTAGCCTTTAGGGGCACATAAACGGTGTACAGTCAGCATATAACTAGTAAGTAACACAACATGATATACTGGGTGCTCGTGAGCATTGCGAGAGATTTTAACTACTAATTCCTGAGGCTATAAGAAGTAATAAATGTTATATGAACTTAGGTCGAAACACGTGTTTTTTTTATTATTATTTTCATACATAATAATTGCTAACGTAGTATAAACGTGCCTTTGGAAATGGAAATATCTCGATACCCGAGCCGAATTTAGCCGAAGTTAATTAAGATTTTTAACTTAAAATATGGTCAGGAACATGCTGTTAAAATCTCTCGCAATGCTCACGAGCACCATGTATATGTAATAAGTAGTTGACATGGGAAAATATTATATAGATTTTAAATCAAGTTACTTTATTGGATACTTTTCATCAAGGGGACTTATTTTAAATATTGTTTGGTAGGTGCCTAAACAAAATAATCAATTAGTTATTTTTAATTATTAAAACTGATTTTTTTTCTTGGTTTTACTTGTCTATATACTATACTAATAATAAGTCAGTAGAAGAAGTCGCGTCTGTAACTTGATATTAATAGAGTTGAGGGGACTATGTAGTATATAAACGATACGAACACGAAAAAAAAAACGATTGTCTGTACTTAACACAAATTAGAAGACGCGCGGTGAAGCACTTAAGTCGTTGCCGCAGAGTTTATTATTGCTTAATCCACGTGCCTTCTAAGTTGTGTAAACCTGTATGTATGTCCGGATTTGAACTGCTGGTCAGATTGCAACAAAATTTTGTAGGGTATGGGGGTAGTTTATAACACTGGTGGTTTATAGGCTACTTTTTATCCCAAAAAAACGCATAGTTACATTAATAGTTAACGCTATTACCGAATTCCACGCGGACGAAGTCGAGGGTAGCAATAGCACAGAATAAGTAATAGTACTAACGTACAGAAGGCCGACTGCTAACAAAAAACCGGTTTTGGAGCGCCGCAAGCCCCCAAAGTGGCCATCTCTTTCTATCGCATGCAGCGCGCCCTTTCGGAGGCCACGCCCTAGCGCTAGGGCTGGCGCACTCAAGAACATATTAAATTATGCGTCTAGTTAATACTAGACGCATAATTTAATATGTTCTCTAACACTATAACAAAATATATATTTAAGTTAAGTTGGTTATTTTTTATTATTATTAAAAACGCTCGTCTACACAGATGCTACAACGTAATTTACTATTAAGTTATCACATACTTTATCTGTCAATTTATGAATCAGCTAAATTCAAAATTAAAGACTCACAGTCACACAACCGCATTATCATATCTATACTAGCCGTTGTCCGTGACTTCGTCCCGCGTACATAGAATTTGCGTACCCGATGATACTATTATACTGGACATACAATAGTTATTGTTATTATTCCTATAGAAAAATTAAAAATTTGGGTTGTCTTGAACTACCTCCATACCAAAGTTCATAATTTTACTCTTTACCAAATCATTTTAACTTTTCTTGTTATTACAACCCTCTGCTATACAATATTTTTTTGACATAATTCTTTCATAGCACATTTCACTCTTGCGTCGCGACGTACATTAAGAGTTTTCGCGCGCGCGTGCTGCGTGCATTCGCTAGCAGTGCGCGGCAACCACTAATCATCACGCCACGGTGCGAAGCCGGCGGGTACTTGTATCGAGCGCGACGAAATCAAAGAGTGCGCCGCGCCTGGCAATAGCAACTAGTTGTCAATACTCGTTTAAACAAATGTTTTTTTTTTAATTCAGCAAATCTAACACTATCTATATTTTTTCTGTAATTTGCCATTCGGTATGGATTTCGAAAATGTTGACCTGAAAAATGCTAAAAAGATTGTACCGGAAAATACCACCACCGTATCCTTAGAAAATGTATGGTAGGTATGACTTACTTCTCGTATTTAACGGCATGCCCGTTCTCCTCCCAGTAATTCCTTGTTTCCATATTTACGTTAGCAGAACCACTATGTCAACACAATCACGTTCTAACACACTGATCACAGAATTAATCTAGGTAAGGTCTTCGCCACCCATTTTTTGGAAGTAATAATTGATTGTTTTGCTGAGCTGCATACGAAAGCTGAGTTAACTTGATCGTAATGCAGAGTAGCGCCACGGTTGAACGGTGGAAGTGTACTGAACGCCGAAAGCCGGGTCGGTTCGTCATGTGACGGGTCGCGGCGGCGTCAACGACGTCAAAATATGGCACGGCACGAGCGAAGGAATGTGCGGCGCCCGGGGGTGACCACGCTCGTCTACACGTGACGTGACTCCGCTCGCCGCCGTCGCTCCTCCCCACCGCATCGCGCAGCATTGCATTGTTGTATTTGTTTGGTTTCGCGTTGACGTCGAGCGCGAGCGCCACGCGATATTTTTATAGGCACAATATTCAGAACAAAAATAATCCATTTTCAGACACGTTATGAGTATAATTAGATTCCAGTTGGATGTTGCTTCATTAATGTGTAAAAATAGGTATGACGTGCAGCTTCATTGGATTTAGATTTTATTTTTATACCTATGGTATAGGCAATCGGCGCACAGCCCACCTGATGCTAAGTGGTCACTGCGGCTCATGGACAACGAAATCCTATAATCCCCCTTTAAGAAACCATACGATCTCGAATGAGTTGGCTACCCTGAGGCCTAAGATGGAATGCCTCTGGGCCAGAAATTTGCCTTAACCCTCTACCGGAACACATCAGTCCGAGTGCTGCTATTTGGCGGCAGGTTAGTGCAGGGGAAAGACGGTGGTACCTACCACCCCGGACGCAACTAGCACCAGGCCCTACCACTAACAAAATTCATGTTAAACAATGTTTTTTTGCATTATAGTCTATTTATATAATTCTATTATTTTATTTATATTATTTATTATTATTCAGGTTTCACCAGGTCGTCGCTTCATCTTTTTGTAGAACTACCGAAAACTTGTTTTGCTGTAGGTACGTGGACCCCATTCGAGGATTTATATAGGTAATTAGGTACATGAAGCGATAATTGAAACTTAAACATATAATAGATATCTTAATCTCAAGAAAAAGTCTTCTTCATATCTAATATATAAAATTCTCGTGTTACAGTGTTTGTAACCAAACTCCTCCGAAACGGCTCGACCGATTCTTATGAAATTTGCAGTGTATTGTTTAGTAGGTCTGAGAAAAGGACGTAAGCTATTTTTCATACTCACCCAAAAAAAAACTAGGGCAGTACGAAGTCCGCTAGGTCAGCTAGTCTATTAATGCATAAAATTCTCGTGTCACAGTGTTTGTAACCAAACTCCTCCGAAACGGCTCGACCGATTCTTATGAAATTTGGAGTGTATGTTCAGTAGGTCTGAGAATAGGACGTAGGTATGCATAGGACGAACTGGGAGACGAGCTGTCGGTAGGCCTCCAACAAGATGGAGCGACGACCTCGTGAAGGTCGCGGGAAACCGGTGGAAGCAAGTAGCACAGGACCGGTCTGAGTGGCGAGCCTTGGGGGAGGCCTATGTCCAGCAGTGGACGTCTTTTGGCTGAAATGATGATGATGATGATGATGCATAGGACGTATTCATAGCAAAAAAATATCTAAGGCGGTACAAAGTCCGCGGGGTCAGGTAGTAGTTTGATAAATTTATCAACTGATGAACTTCCACTGCCACCCAAATATTTGTAACTTTTATTAATTTGTGCAAACTATGAGATTTAGTAGTATTGTAAATAAAAACCGGCCAAGTGCGAGTCTAATGAATAAAATAAATATTTAAGGGGGCTCCAATACAACAGACATGATTTTTTTACTGATTTTTTTATATAGATAATAGTACGGAACCCTTCGTGCGCGAGTCCGACTCGCACTTGGCCGGTTTTTTAGTATTCGTTGTTGTAGCGGCAATAGAGATTACATCATCTGTGAAAGTTTCAACGGTCTAGCTATCACGGTTCATGAGATACAGCCTGGTGACAGACGAACAGACAGGACAGAGAGGAGTCTTAATAATAGGGTCCCGTTTTGCCCTTTGTGTACGAAACCCTAAAAAGCACCGTTTTATGTACCTATTTCTCATAAGGGTGGCGGGGGGGGTATTACCCTCATATAATTTTGTATGAAGTAAAATAAAGTCATGTGAAGTTAGGTTTATCTCGAGAGTTGTTATCGACGCAAATAGCTGTTAAATATTTCAGGTAAATATTATATTAAGTAGACATATTAACTTAGAACCTGGGTGACCGTGCTTTGCTCGGGTGAAAATAGCTAAAACAGTTTTCCCAGACATGAGACCTAGCCAGATCGATTTGTAGCCCCCGTAAACCCCTATAAAATAAATAAATAAATAAACATAGAAATATACAAGAGCCGCTAATTGCAAGATATATCTTATACTTTAAACGCGCATTTATCTTGCAATTCTTGCATCTCTTTGACATCAACATGAAGACATCGGGAGATTTTCATTATAATCTGGCAACTCATTTGCTACGTTTCGTTAAGCCATTGGCAGATGCAGAAGGTTACAATTTAATAGTATTCTATTACGACACAATATAAAATTCATTTTTGTAAGAAATTTAAAGTAAAACGAGAGAAAATGTATATGCAGCTAGTCAGAATTGAAATAATATCATACATTTTATTTTTTTTATGTAATGAGTAACTCTGAGTCATCCAGCTTCAAACACGAACAAAACGCAACTAGTGACAGTAGATGTCGACAGCAGTTTTTCGCGAGAGGCGTTATAATTTTACGTTTTAAGGCTAAAGTATTGTGATTTTAATTCAAAATGTTAGCTTTGATTAATCGTATCCTCGATTGGTTCAAGAGTTTGTTCTGGAAAGAAGAGATGGAGCTCACACTGGTCGGCCTGCAGTACTCGGGGAAAACAACATTTGTGAACGTCATTGCCGTTAGTATAATCGGAAAACAATAAATAAGTGGTAAACGGAGTCATTGTTTGCGTTTTTACGATAAACAGTGGGTCTGTTGGGTGTAGACAACGTTAATTTTGCCGGAGATCGTATTTCTCCTGTCGATTCCGAAGCCTGTTATAAATTATGGATATGCTAAAAGAGATGTTTCGGTTTGCATGTTGTCTTTACATAATGTGCTTTCTCAGTAGTTTCTTATTGGGTAAAGGTTTTATTAACACTTGGTTGGCACTCTTGTTAAAGGAAACTTGAATGAAGTGATTCCATGCTGTTCATGTCATAGTTATGTGTTCATTGATTTACATATTTTCTGTGATATCAAAGACAACTGGTTGTTTGGTTCTTTTTGTAAAACTGTATTGGGCCATATAATTTTATATGGAAAATGAGTACACAAGCTGCCTGATGGTAAGTAGTCACTGTGACCCATGGAGATTAGTAATCATAAGATTTCCAATGTGTTGCCAACCCAAGAACCAAAATTGAATGCCTCTGTAATTTTACTGGCTCTCTTCCCACCTTACTGAAACACCTGTGGTCCATGAACATGAACATGCGTAAGGGGGTCTGCGGTCTCATCTGTGGATCGTTGAAATCGAAATTCATTACTGTTTCTTTTTATTTTATTACGAATGGGCTTTCGTTTGACCCTCATCACACCTGATGGAAAGTAATGATATCTCTTTCTGGTCTTTTTACTGAGGGTGTCTGCGATTGTGTTTGATTTCCTAGTGGGTCTGTGGACCGAAAAAGGCTAAGAAACGCTGCAATAGTGCTAGCATTGCCATTTTGGGCAGGTTATAGTACATTATTGCCGTGGCTGGGAAAGTAGGTCTTTGCAGGCTGAGTATTGGTTTAAAGGGCCGAGGCCCTTTAATATGTACGAAGCCTGCAAAGCCTTTCATGTGCCGAGGCTTATATAGTGCTTTTCTCAAAAATGAAAAAAAACCTTGATATTAGGTATTCATAATACAGCATTGACACGCACGCAAAGATAGTCAAGTACTTACAACAAGTCTAATGGAACGTTAGTCTTATTTCGTATTCACCGATCTTCGACTTTAACAGACACACTAACACGGCAAGTTAAAAACTCGTATGTAGATTTCTCGTTTTTTATAAAAATTAAAACCTTTTATTAATTTTTAAACCAAACTAGTAAACTAGTAGTATTTTCATGAAATTTAGCTAAATAAATCTGATACAAGACAAGAACTCCCACTCTTTTTTTTAAATTCCGTTCTGAAATACATTGGGCTGTTTCAGACACGGATAAAAACGTTTCGTTTCGCGTCAATTGACTGATACAGAACATGCAGACTTGGCTGTTTGGGAATTCCTTCGCGTACTTATCAGTTTAAAAAAAAAGTACCTGTACGATAGTGAAATTTCATACGAATTTCCGGGGCATGCAGTTGAGTTTTTTTCTTTTAATTTTTGACTGATCGTCAATGACGCACTTCGCGGTCTGATAGAAAGCAGACAATGACGAGTTTCCCGGGCATTTTTGAGAAAAATATATTATATTCTAACCATATCTATTTCCTCTGAGCCACCCACGGATTATGGGTTATGCTCCCTCCCCTTCACCATGACCTCTTCGAATCTATGTGTTCTTGCAGACTTGTGTTATCTTCTCTATCGAGTTCCTGTAAGTAGATTTGTTATTAAATATGTATATAATAACTTACATTTACTTACACTTTACAAAAGTATTGAAAAGGAAACATTGTGGTATATCATAGAAAAAGAAAGGTAAATCTAAAATGACAACCTTCATACAAATCAGTGTGATGGCCAAAATAAGTGTTAAATGCGATAGCAGATTTTGCTGCCTAGGTAGTATGAAACTACCTGTGTGAAAATTTGAAGACCCCCTCACCCGTGGATATTGCTCACATACAGAGTTTTTCCGATGTACGCCGCACTGTAAGGCGATTGTATTCATCCAAACAATTATGAAAAACTGATTATATGTATTGTATAGTAGTAAATTACCTATTCCTTAATGGAATTCCATAATTAAAGGACTGTTGGACATTTTATAATGAAGGTTAAATAAACATAAAAAATTTAATAGTAATATTTTTCCACAAACTTGGTTTCTATTTACACTGATAAGGGTTCATACTGATAACACTGTTTATCCAGTCTCTGGTATTAATTAAAAATTGTAGGCTGTTGAGTTAGGTAATTTAGACATGAAAACTATTTTCAGAGGATATAATTCACAATATTTGCTTATTAGCCATTTTATTCAAAATTCAAAATTCAATCATTTATTCAGCAAATTGGCCACATAGGGGCACTTTTACACGTCAGAAAAAGCGCTTCCTAGACCCTTGAGAAGAAGCGCCGCAACAAACTCAAGCTGAAGGCCTTTTTTCAAAATTTACAAATTCTACATTACATGTATTCTTGATTATGTCAAGGGAGTGTTTTTAATGCCTTTGGGTCCCTCTAAGTGTCCTGCTAAGGCGTCTTTTGTCAGCCATTTGAACAAAATTAGCGAATCGAGTGAGATTCATACATCCACTGATGGAAGTAACCATGACGATCATATTGGAGCAGCTGTAGTCATCAAACACCCTGGTGGGTGAGGATGGAGTTAAAGCTATTTCTGTTTTCCGTTTTTATTGAATATTTTATCACCTTGGAAAATTACGAAAATTCCAAACCAATGTGTTGCCTAGGTCTCTGCTAAATGCTTGAAACTGAGGTGTTTGTGTTTGCACCCTTGAGTTTAATCTGAGACCTTCAAAAGTGCATTGCCAGATATCAGTCAACTACAAGTTCATTGACAGTCTTATCTGTTTAATGACATTGATATTTGTCCTTTCAACAAATTCAAAGTCGCATGCAAATATAATTTTAGTTTTAAATGCATTTTAAATTTAAACTTATTCAAAAGAAAAGTCTAAAATATATAACTAAAATTATCTATGACACGAAAAAAAATAATCGAAAATCGGTTCATTCGTTTGGGAGCTACGATACCACAGACACACAAATACACAGATACACATTATACACAGACACGTTAAACTTATAACACTTTTTGCGTCGGGGGTTAATAAATGCGAAAGTGACTCTTGTCAGTCTGTTACACTGCTTGATAGATTTGTATGGTGATAGTTGGAGTCCCGGGAAAGGACATAGGCTGCTTTTTATCTCGGAAAAACGCGTAGTTCCCGCGGGAACGTGATAATCGAATTCCACGCAAGCAAAGTCGCGGCCGGAAGCTAATCATGAAAATTTTCATTGCTGTTGAGTGTAGTCTAGCTATGTAACATCTATAGCATATTAGATGGTTGGGGCATATCACTGGAGAAAGATGTAGGCAGGGTAAAGCTACTAGAATTTGTATGCCATTATAATAGGGTATAACACCATTTATTGAAATGTAGTTTAAAATGATCCTTATGTCGGATTAAATCACAAGAATTTTTATTTCGATTTTCTGAATGGGATAAATACCTTAAAAAGTCCTTTTAAATGGTCATTTTTAGGTTTCGCGCTAAAAAGCTAGCCGCCATGTTAGCTTGGTCTGTGACGTCACTAAGATAGTAAATAGTAATCAACCAAGTCAAGTCAAAACTTAAAACGGTTACTTGTAATGCTTTGTTTACAGTAGAAGTGACGTCACAGCAGCTCAATAAGGCGCCTGCCGTTTTCGGACAGATTAAAAAACATCATTTTATAAATGTAATTATTAAATTATTTCTGCATTTTTATGATTAAAAGTCGAAGTTTTGGGCACGTACGTAGTACTATTAAATATTCTGTGTTTTGGGTAGCTTCTTTATATAATCTATCATAAATAAGTACTTCCCGATTTTTTCTTGAATGGTGTATACTATTAGCTACTTTGACGTTTTAACGTTCCATAAAAAGAGTCTGACCCTTTTTATGGAACGTCAAAACGCAGCTTTTACATGGAATTGTCATACAAATAGCGTAAAAAATAATTTCTTTTAAACGCGATTAAAGTTGCTTTTATAACAAAAAAGCTCTTTCAATCGCAATATTTCTGTGATCTTTATTTATTTATTTTATTTTTATTGTCCTTGTCCAGTACCTACCGAAGTCCATGCTTGATATGATACTTTGTTTCAGTCCGGTCAGTTCAGCGAAGACATGATCCCGACTGTCGGCTTCAACATGCGCAAGATCACCAAAGGAAACGTAACTATTAAGGTAAATTATACATGTTACAGTACGACATAACTTAGAAGGCGCGTGGCGAAGCCCTTTAGCCGTTGACGCAGAGTCTATTTTTACTTATTCCACGCGCCTTCTAAGTTGTGTAAACCTGTAATGCATACTTAATTCCCAGGTAACGACCCCAGTCGGAGTCGGTCAGAAATTGTATGGAATAAAAAAGTTGAAAATCATATTTCATTAAAAAAAAATTCCTTACTTACCGGAGTATACGCTGGTAAAATTATTCGGGTTACTCTAGTTCACCGTGCTTAGATATTATATAGGTACTTACATACTAAAATTACATTGAAGGGATGTATATGCATATATAGGGTCAAACAAAACGTTGTGATGATATTTTACCCACAAAATCGGCTATCGATTCCAAGCATGTTTTTTTACTTTAGAAAAAAATGGTTGTACGGCCCAGCATGGGATTGATGGTGTGAGCGATACTTGTATCCCATACATTTTTTTTACCAACTCGAAAAAAATGAAATGGCTCGATTTTTGAAATAGCTTACTACTTAATCAATTTATTTTTCTATCTAATATGCTCACATTTCACTTAATCAAGTGTCAATTTTTTTTCAGTTTTTTTTGTCAATATTTGTTTATCTAATATGCCCACATTTCGCTTGATCAAGTTTAAAATTAACACATTGTATAATGCGAAACAAACTCTGTCTATAGCTGTTGAATCGATTCAGATGACTTATGGGGGCATTTTGAGAGCTTGGGAAAGACATAATTCACAAACCGATACATTTGTAAATTGGTTGTCTTTACTAATAATAAGTCTGTAGAAGAAGTCGCGTCTGAAACATGAAAATTAAAAGAAACTATCAAGTCAAGGGGACTATATAAACGACACTGAATACAAAATAGATTGCAACAAAATTTGGTATGGGGGTAGTTTATAACACTGGTCAACATATAGGCTACTTTTGATCCCGGAAAAATGCATAGTTCCCGCGGGAACGCTATTTACGAATTCCACGCGGACGAAGTCGGGCAGAAGCTAGTTGTAAAATAAGTTTATAGAGAGTAGTAAGAGTAGTTGTGCATCATTGGGTATCCGTTACTGGTGCCGTTTCCGGTTTCCCTAATCTGTTTCGGACCTTCGAGGCAGACAGACACACACACATTAGCTCCCCTCCTATTTTTTTTGGTTGAAAAGACGACGTCACTCAACATAAAGGTGAAACATTGACCTTTCTTGATTCCGACTCACGTTTCCTCGTGGCGGCTATTTTCTGCCGGAATTGATAGGCTTCCACGTTTCGATACTACCCATTCACTTAACGGCATGATGAAAAGTTCCCAACAAAAAGTTCGATTCGTTCTAACTTACTTCGTCATCCGCCGCCCACAGCCACGTGGACCTATTTCGTTTACGATGACGCGCGTGCCACGTGCGGTCTGCGGGGTATTTCGTTTTCATGACGCAGTATGATTATGTCATAGACCTGTCTACTACTACAGCCTATTTGAGTTCCACTGCTGGGCACAGGCCTCCTCTCATCACGAGAGGGTTTGGGCCAAGTCCCCACGCGGGCCCAGTGCGGATTGGGGAATTCACACACATCTTTGAATTCATTCCCAGATGCGTGCAGGTTTCCTCATGATGTACCTCAGGATGTAGATGTAGGAATTTTCGACACATACACATCTGAAAATTCTATTTCCGGCCGTCCGCTTTCAGGAAGGTCAGGAAATCTCAAGCTGGTCAGGGAAATTCAATGAAATCAGGGAGTCTACTTTGCTTAACATGGAAAGTCTGGGAAAAATGAAACGTTACTCTATGTGATCCCCAAACTTTCCCAGTGGTCATTGGCTGTATTTATTTCAAACAATCGATGTAGTGACGACCTTGTAAAGGTCGCGGGAACGCGGTGGATGCGAGTGGCACAGGACCGGTCTGAGTGGCGCGCCTTGGGAGGAGGAGGCCTATGTCCAGCAGTGGACGTCTTTCGGCTGAAATGATGATGATGATGAATCGATGTAGCTGCTCGTTTGCTCACCTATATCATGAAAAAAACCTTTTTAATACAGTTGCTCAAAAAGTGCTACTTTACGTAGCTGTTTAGCGTGCGCAAAGTTGTTTTTTGCGAACTAGTGCTTTTCTCTTTTCCCAGTGACTCAATCTTCACAGACATGTGAGATTAATAATTCAGTCAGCCAAACACTTAATTTACCAGCAAAAACTTTCAATATCACACTCAATAATTGTACAAATTGTGCCATTAACTATTATGTAAATAAAAAATAAAAAAAGATAGAAGATTTTTTTATTAGGAGATCTTTTTAATTTTTGTAGAACTTTATTATTTTTCAGTTCTATTGCAATTACAAAATTAATAATATAAACGTTTCTAATTCCTTACTCGTTGTTTTTCTTATTTTTTCGCAACTGTATTAAAAAACGTCGTTCGATACACGTGCGGAAGTGTCCTTCTTCACTCGTCCCGATATCTCGTTACTCGTGAAGTAATGACACACTTTCCGCACTAGTATCGAAATGTACTATTCCTTCAGCGATGGCGATGATATTATTTCTTTTGTTCAAGGTATGGGACATCGGCGGCCAACCCCGGTTTCGCTCCATGTGGGAGAGGTACTGTCGAGGCGTGAACGCTATCGTGTGAGTATACTCTATCTAAATATTTCCGTACTAACAAGAGCTACCGCGCCATTAAATTATACAATAAAATACCAAATAGCATAAGAATTAATAATAACATCAAAACTTTCCAAAGTAAACTCAAAAAGCTTCTAATACAAAAATGCTATTACTCAATCCAAGAATTTATGACCGATGACACCTTATCAAAATAAATTACATTCACACAAACACAGGAATAATAACACAATACTGACTACTATTAATAAATTATTGACATTGCATGATATTATATATAATAAAATGAATAATAAATAAATAAGTAATTGTAATTAGCATTATGTGTGTTTTTAATTAACATGATAAAACTAGGTAACTACTTAGATATAAGACATTACATTGTAATACCCTTACCGGGTGGCATGTACCCTCTATAGGACCTAAGTATGTAAATCTAACACCATGCACTATGTGTATTTTCTATGTACATGATTGCAATGAATGAATAAATAATAGTACATTACACACCTAGGGTGGTGAATTCGTAAATGTCCAAGATCGCAGGTTTCTGTGGCCCGAACCGAAGGTGAGGGCCATAAATATGCGATCTGGGGCTTTACGAATTACCGCCCGTGGTTTGTCAAAAGTTTTACGTCTTACCTTGGCCAAGAAGTGAGATTTTCTCTCCGCGTAGCGGGCAGAAAATCTCACTTTACGGCCAAGGGTGATTTAATAAATAAGCTAAATAGCTAACAGCTGTGGCGGTGGGATTCAGGAGGGGGGGGGGGGGGCGCTAGAGGGCTAAAGCGTAATTTCAGAGTCCGGAATCGAAAGTTAGTCATTTGCTCATGAGCAAATTGCTGTATGCTAACGGTGAACTGTCCTCAGGTACATGGTGGACGCGGCGGACAGCGACAAGATCGAGGCGTCGCGCAACGAGCTGCACAGTCTGCTCGAGAAACAGCAGCTCACCGGCATCCCCGTGCTCGTGCTGGGCAACAAGCGCGACTTGCCCCACGCCCTGGACGAGCACGGCCTCATCGAGCGCATGTCAGTACACTCCCACCATACCATACCCCACTTTCCAGGCCAGAATACCACCAACAGTTCAAGAAACTCAAAATTGTCAGAAAAAATCAGAGGCTAATGTGGTCAGGCGGTCGTCTGACAGAGTCTTCTGACCTCTGTCTGTCTGGTTTGGTTGTCTGAGGACAAGATAAAGTTGGGGTAGCTCACGGTTGTCAGTAAAAGCGTAACTCAAGACTGTCAAAGAAAGTCGTAGCTCAATACGGTCGATGAAAGTCTTAGCTAAAAACGATCAAGGAAAGTCGCTCAAGACGGTCAAAGAAAGTCGTTGCTAAAGAATCTCAAGGCGGTCAGAGAAAGTCTTAACTCAAGACGGTCAAAAAATGACGATATAGTTCTAGGTAATCGCGATAGCTCAAAATGTATATTAAAATTGAAGCTGAAGTTACTCAAAGAAGTCGGAGCAGCTCAAAGTAGTCATATTTAACTATACGAGTATGTCTTTTCCCATCTGAATTAACTACAATACCAGATTTATCTATATTCGTATATGCTGCCTGCTGAAGCCTAATTTAATATTAAGAGGGTTTATCCCGAAAGTTGGCAACGTCGCAAATAGCTGTCAAATATTACTAAATTAAAAAAGAAGTTATCATTCTATGGTTGAATGCCGCGTCTCGTTTTATATTTGTTGGTTAGGCATTCAAATTACATTAAAATGCATAGAACATGCCATGGCAAGTTTTCAAAAGATAGTACTTTCATAATCCTAAAAAAATCGTGTTCCTATGATAATTGTTGCAATCCATACTTAATGTTTTATTCAACCATAGAGCGATAATTCATGTTTTCATTCAGTAACATTCAGAAATTAATGAAAACAGCGAAATATTTGACAGCTATTTGCGACGTTGCCAACTTTCGGAGTAAACCCTCTTAAACCATCGTTTTGAATATTCCAGGAACCTGTCAGCGATCCAGGACCGCGAGATCTGCTGCTACTCGATATCGTGCAAGGAAAAGGATAATATCGACATTACTCTTCAGTGGCTCATCCAACACAGCAAGTCGGGCGCCGCGCGCTAGGCTCCAGGCTAGTACCACAGTCTAAAATGTACCACAGTCTAATATACCAGTTTAATATACTATAAAGTCGGTCGACTCGTGCCGTGAGGGGGAGAAGGGGGTAGATAGTTTAGGGACGGGAAGAGCGGTCCTGAGCTACTGTAGCTTGTCAATTTCGTGCCCGAGTGCGGCAGGGGAGCACGTGATATTGATGACGTCATACAGCACAGCTTACCCAAGCGCACGCCCGAGAAACTGCACAACGGAACGGTGGCGTAGGGGACTCATCATCAATGACATCTACCTATCCCCATCGCTTTCATCCTTTCGTTTGACTAAGTTCGATTTGACAGAAAATACTTTTCAAGTATCATGATAGCTTTTGACGTAATAACGTCTTAGAAATCGATGAACGCCGGCTGCACGCACGAAAAAGCATGAGTCATTGTCCCTTTCCGCCTGAGTCGAGCGTGCCAGCGAGAGCGCGGAACAAGCGATAGAGAGGCACGATTGGCCCATGGTCTAAGAAAATAAGGTCTGCCGATCCGGGTGACGTGTCACCGTAACGTCAAAGTCGAGTTGCCACTTTATTGCAATAAAACAAAAATGAAGAAAATATTTCTTGCCGTTATAATGCAAAATAATTTATTTGCGCATTACAATTGTCATTTACTTGTTTAAGCACACAAAATGGGACAAGTTAAAAACAAATGAACGTAATAATTTAACGAAATACTCACAGGATACATGGGAGTCGGGTATTTTAATACACCACTTGCAACACACAGCAGTGCGAATGACGTTAGGGTGACACCCACACTACTACAGAATACCGGACTGTCATACCTGGCGAAGTATATTATTGTATCACGCGATTGGCCTAAGCGTGACGTTATCACGTAGAATTATCGTCCGTAAACCGACATTACAGACAGACAACCAATTTTTTTGTAGCAGATTTTTGTCGACGGCCAGTATGTTTAGTCTCCCCGCTACCCTCGCCGTCCCCGCTGTCGTCCCGCCCCCCAACGTCTGTCTCACCTCAGGGACGGTCGCCCACGAAGATGATGACCTATAGTAGGGTGACTTAGCTTGGGACTGCTTTTCCCCCGCCTCCTCCCGCGGCGGCATTCTTCAAGAATTCAAAGACGTCGACCTACTGTACCCATTCTTATACTGTGCTAGTACGAGTCGAGTTCGTTAATATATACACACTTTTGCACCTTACCACTTTGTAATAAGGTCCAAAAGTGTACACATATTAATGAACTCGACTGTACCATAGATACACGGACTTTAGTTGGACCTCTGGAGCTCTAACGGTACATAGAAATAGTGGCGTCGCTATGCCTGCATAAGAGTACATCTTCTGTCTATTCAGTGAGAGGTATATCGGTAATATACTACTACTACAGCCTATTTGCGTCCCACTTCTGGGCACAGGCCTCATGGTAAATAATCGGTAATATAAAATCTCGCTAAATAGGGAGAAAGTGTATTTATTTTTCTATTTAGGGACAAGCACGCTCCCTATCCCCTTGTACCGTTTCGAATAGAGCCCCTGACGTTACAATAGGGTAAAATGGAAGCTGGGCTTGGTAACTTTACAATATTCTATGTTTAGAGATAAACTACCATCTGTGCAATTTTTTTCTAGATTTTAGAAATGTTCATTGTTAGTGCTCTCTGCTATAATCAAGCTTACATCACAGTATATCGGAAATTCGGAATGTAGCAAAACCGGTCAGAACGGGCAATTACGCACGCACGCGCACGCCTTTTTACACCATAATATTTTGGATTGCAGATTAAGTTCCGTTTGTATGGAGTGTCGCGGGTGGGCTTATATGTTAGATTTTTTTCTTTTTTTTATGAGTTACCCCTATTTTACTATCATTACTCATTAGAATACAATCTAGTCTTAAGAGGGTTTACTCTGAAATTTGGCAACGTCGCAAATAGCTGCTGTTTTCATTAATTTCGGAATATTACTGAATGAAAACATGAATTATCGCTCTATGGTTGAATAAAACATTAAGTATGGATTCCAACAGTTATCATAGGAACACGAAATTTTTAGTATTATGGAAGTATTATCTTTTGAAAACTTTCCATCGCAGATTGCATGCATTTTCATGTAATCTTATCATTTGAATGCCTAACCAACAATTATAAAACGGGACGCGTTCATTCAACCATAGAACGATATCTTCCTTTTTAATTCAGCAATATTGAGAAATTAATAAAAACAGCGAAACATTTGACAGCTATATTAATTATTAATGTAGGTACAAATTATTTACGTACTTAGTTTTACGAGTATGTTGAGCGTTACTTAGAACTATAGAATAAATACCAAGAGCAAGAGTGCCGACAAACTGTTTAGCAGTTTGGCACGATATTGTGCATGTTAAAAATGTAAAATGTAATGCTTTTTATAAATAAAATTATTATTATTATTATTATATGCGACGTTGCCAACTTTCGGAGCGTCTAGGCTACTTTTTATCCCGAAAAAACGCATAGTTCCCGCGGGAACGCTAATACCGAATTCGACGCGGACGCTAAGTTAAGGAAGCTATTCTGCAATATGGCGCTTCATATAAAGCGCTTGGTTTATAGGCAAATGATGTTGCCAGCCCGGGTAAATAGGGTCAAGCAAAACGTTGTGACGACATTTTACCCACAGAATCAGCTATCGATTCTAAGCGTGTTTTTTTCGAGTTAGTAAAAAAGTTGCCAATTATATGGCCCAGTATGGGATTCATGGTGTAAACGGTATCTGCATCCCATGCAATTTTTTATTACCAATTTTTAAAAAACCTAAAAACACATGCTTAGAGTCGATAGCTGATACTGTGGTTAAAATATCGACACAATGTTTTGCTTGACCCTGTATAAACCTTCCATTTACTCTACTCTATTATGACGCCAGTACGTCAAGATTTGGGGTCTAATCGCGTGTAACTAAAAAAAATGCGACCAAAGCCCAGTTGGAAATTTCCTGATTTGCTGAGTAGCATCAATTTATAAATCAAGTATCCCCTATGATCAATTTGTGTGCGGTATTGACTACTGTAGTCTGCTTTGTATATTCTTCGTTTAGATTTCGTTAAAACAGACTTAGGGTGGGTTGATTCAAGCATAGTTGACGGACTCTTGGTCATTAAATATGGCCGCCGAGCTGTCATTCCATACAGAAACGTTCAACTCATTCATCATTTTGTCCCATAGTAAATTATTTAACCTTAGAGCACGACACAACTAAGGGCTAGCGCGCACGAACAACTGAGTTTTACGGCATTTTATTTCTCACTGTCGCCGTCTCTTCACCACAATTTGAAAGATGCGCACACGGAGCGACAGCAACACAACCTTTTAAACGCGCACGAGCAACTTTTGTCCTCGCAACTATTTCATCTCACATATCAAGTCTACGGGTTAGTATGAGGTGCGCGCATGTCGCGACGCGACATAGCAGGCGACCGGCAACTATTGTTGTTGCCGTGCGCGCAATTCATTGAAACCAATAGAGAAGGCGACAGTTGCGTCCCGGGCTTGTTTCCAAACCCGCGGACAAAATAGTCTCCCGGGAGTCGCGTCGCCACATGCGCGCACTTTCATACTAACCCGTAGACTTGATTTAAGAGACAAAATACTTAGTTGCGGAAACAAAAGTTGCTCGTGCGCGCTAGCCCTTATATGGCGCTGAGTAGCACTTGGACAAGAATCAATTACCACACAATTCGGGCACCAAATTATTTCGTACTGTAAGTTTGTGTAGACATTTATTTAAATGAGTTAAGGCATTCACTGCCACCAACGCATATATGCGTTTTGCTGACTTTCCCGCAGTGCCTCGAACGCACATGTGCGTTGCAATGTTCCCTTAATGACAGATGTGGCACCTGGCGAAAGTTCGTAAAAAGAAGTGGCAGTGAATGCGTTAATGGTATGTTAACCTAAGTATATTTATTGGTCGATCGAGTGTTTGTTGTCTAATTATTGAGGACCTCACATCGCTTTTGAGATTTATGACAATCTCAAAAGAGTCGCTGTTTTGTATCACATGATAAGTCACACAAAATTCATTTATTTCTGGGATTTTTCTACGAACGCATATTTCATTCCTTTTAGCAGTATTTTGTGAAGATTATAGAAAACCTTATCATACCAATGTGTACTTACTGATAGATCTGTACGAAAAATAAGGTTTTTGCCTAGACTGTTTTGGCCTTAAACTCAGGATACCAGTGAGTCAATTGTATTGTATGCGTTTAACCCTCAACTGAATTAATGATTGACTTTAATGCGAATTTTCTCAGCGGACTCATAATTGTGAATGAGCTAGTTTATGTTTATTATTTAGAAAGTTTATAATCATTTGTAATCACGAAATATTAAAAAAAAAATGTTTTCAATCAACGCTCCATTTTGCACGCTCCATGACATTAAAAAATTCTAATATCGAGGTGCTACGAAAAATTTCGCGCGACATACGAGCATCTATCACATTGTGATTTAGTCGTTGCGATAAGGATGACTTGTTCTGCAATCGACTCATTCCAGGGGGAAATATAAATGTAAACCTCATTAAATTTTGTACATTCGGCCAACGTATAGTTACTAATAGATTTAAAATTTGGCAGGACATATCACTAGTTCGATGTAAAATACTTGGTTTCTAACTTCCCAATTTTTCGAGAAATCGAAACTAACTAAAGAACGAGATTTAGGTATACTCGTGTCGCACAACGATGAAATTCGTATGGTATGTTTAAAGCGCTCTACATAGCATATTGTTTAAGTTACGGCTTCAGATCTACAAACCCTATCTACCAGTAACTATATGATGAGCGTTGCATGTACTATGTTAGAATTTAGATTATCTATAGCATTATATGTATTATATAAATATACTTATAGTTATGATTTATGATAAGGTGAAATTCGAACGAGGTACTAATTTTGTTTGATCATTTCAATTCGGTATACGTACGTAGCTAAATTATTTATTCTAAAGTTGGGTATTGTTTTGTTATTTGGCAAAATTAGGTTCGCACTGTTAGATAAATGATATTTATATCGTGTAGAATGGCCATTGACACCTACTTTATATTTAGGATCAAACATATAATCAGACATTTGCCAACCTAATTTTCAAAAGCCAATGAAATATTTAAAACTTATTTAAGCCGTATAACGTCTGTTTATACACGGATTTTATTTAACGCGATCATGGAGTCACTAGGATTGTAATGTTCTAATATAGCTTAAATGCATATTGTTACGGAGGAGTGCTTTGAAGCCTGGTTACAGACTACGAAGATTGACGACACGAAACAGCACCAAAATTTATAATTATACTCAGGTGAAATCAAGCACTTAGTTTAAAAGTAAGACTTGCTAGACAGATTGATCATGATTGTGTACATTGTCTCAAACTTTCGCGATACACACTCATATTAAACACACTATCAACGGGACTTAATCGCGTAAAAACCATTTATATTTTACCTCGACGTTTCGGCCGCGATGCAACGGTCGTGGTCACGAGAGTCTTCTCGTTATAAATATAAATAGTTTTTACGCGATTAAGTCCCGTTGATAGTGTGTTTAACATGATTGTGTAGCTATTAGGCATTCGGTTTGAATAAAAATAAGTCTTGGTCTTTTTCATTGCCAAATATAATATACCTTTGAAAGCGGCAGAGGATTTATAAAATGAGTGTAGATAAAGTTGTGTATGCAACTGTACATAATTAATCCTTAAAACACTCGTGCGAGATTATTATGAAATCGTGTTTTAAGGGCCTTTATTATGTAGCAGTTACATAAACTACTATTTGTAATTCATTTACTTACACAAATATATTTTTTTAATTTCCTGCCAAGTTCTCAAATTATGAACATCTTATTTATCCTGCATTCTGAACACTGCCAGAATTTGAAATATCGTCAAAAGCGACCAAGTACCTACATTAAAATTATTCAGCTGTTATAATTACTCATTGTTGCTATGAATGTTTAAAATCCACGCGAGAAATTTCGGATCGTAGTACCCAAAGTTCCACAATCATGTTATTTAAATTGGAAATCACGTTTAGAACTCGCAACTTGCCTAGGCGTAAACACAAAGATGTGCAATAAAAATAGGCTTTTTGTATTATTTTTTTAATATTCATTAGTATATTCGTAAGTTTTATATATATATAACGAGCATTGAATAGCCTAACCACGTTGTTTGAATTGTCAATACTCGTGAATCGTGTACATAGTTTGTTGAGACTGTCGATAGGTAAAATATTGTCAAACTATTAATTTTGCAAGCCATACAATAAATACTGAATACTAAAGCTATTAACGGGCTCAAGGTTTGAACAAATCAAATCTAGGGTCGTATTCAGCTTCGTAAGTACTGATATGGGATCTCTCATTTCTTAATAGCGATTACTATCTCCTTATAATATATAAACAAATTTAATAATATATCATCTATTCGGAGAAATGGATCTCCGATCTCAATTTTAAGGAAGAGTCCTTACTTAGTTCCCAAGTTTTTAGGTATATGGGAAATCTTATATCCTGATGTACGAAATCGAAGAAAGCCTCCGAGTTACCCGTTAAAATATGTAAATGTTGATAACATTTACATATTTTAACAACACACAACCAAAATTTGGAAACCTTTAACCTTTTAGTCTGTGTGTTTGATAAGGATTCAAAACTTGATGTACCGCCCATCGCGTCACTGGACCCTGACCGAAGCCTAAGTTTAAACAAAAACTATTCTGTATGGCTTGGAAAATAAATATCTATTGCCTTTTTCCGACAGTCGGGTGTATTGGAACCAGTTTGTTATAGTGATGTGAAGTCGGTAAAGTTGGTTGACAATAGTAGTTAAGGTAATTATTTGTTTAATTATCATCCCCGTCCAACACTTGGTCCGGTTAAGGTCTGTCGTAAAAATAATCTCAATAGAACTTGTCCGGAGTGGATTTTTTTTTTACCCGATCGGGAAACCGAATAAACCGAACAAACTCACGTAGGTACTGTTGACAGGTCTATTGAATAATTATGAAGCTATAATTATTATTTACGTCACCCTTGGCCATAAAGTGGGATTTTCTGCCCGCTACGCGAGAGAAAATCTCATTTCCTGGCCAAGGCAAGACGTAAAACTTTAGACAAACCGCGGGCGGTAATTCCTTACGCCCCAAGATCGCATATTTATGGCCCTCACCTTCGGTTCGAGCCACAAACACCTGCGATCTGGGACATTAACGAATTCACCGCCTTTGCAATGTATATTATGATAATGGCTACTCTCGTCAACCGACTTTGACATGTATTGTAAAGTCAATAGAGCATTGTATTCCATGCGTTGTAAATTAAAGTTTCTCTTCCTAGTTTGTACTCTGTTTTTAACAAAGAAATAAATATTATAAGAGCTATTTGCGTTTACTTGGTCTGTACCGATGCCATCCGTATTCCTGCTTCTCTTCTCCAGTATCCTACAAATATTGTACAAAAGTAACTATCTGTATGTTGCCTTATCAGGCTTAAACCGCCGGACCGATAAAATGAGACGCGTCATTCAACCATAGAATGATAACTTCCTTTTTAATTCGATAATAAGATAAATTAATAAAACAGCGAAACATTTGACAGCTATTATATGCGACGTTGCCAACTTTCGGGATAAACCCTCTTAAATTAAATTTGGTATGGACATTGTTCTAAACCCGGGGAAGGACTTGCATAGCCTTTTTATCCCGGAGCAACGCATAGTTCCCGCGGGAACGCCATAGCCGAGTCCACGCGAAGTCGCGGGCAGAAGCTATTATCCAAATAAAACTAAATATGGAGGTATATTACTGATTTATTTTATTACTTACGTAATAAAAATAGCAACATGTATAAAATCTTTATATTGACCTTGCAGCTGCTTAATACACTAAACAGCTAAAATTTTACTAATCATGAAAAAAAATTAACATGCGACATTTTAGCAGACTATTTTACACATTCGTACATAAAGCTATCCAAGGCACTTGAATACACAAATATTTCAAACTCGTTCATGAGTGACAGATATAAAAATTATAAATAATTAAAATTATGCTTATTTATAAATGCGAGAGTACCTAACTCTGTTTGCTTGTTTTCCAGTTTAATCGCTGAACCGGTTTAGATCAGTTTAGATGAATTTGGTATACTAAAAGTTCGAGGAGCCATGACAGTTAATTTTTGAATATGTTTTTTTGAAGAGTTTGTGGAGAGAGTAAATAGTAATTAATATATAAGAAGTCTAAATTACAGCTTTAAAAAAAAAATTAGGACCTACCTGATCGTAACGTTTTACTTCAACGGATTGTGAAAATCAAGCAAACACCAACTTAATAATATGTCAAAAATTAAAACGATTACCTATTGATTGTAATTATTATTATAAAAAATACTATATTAAATTCGTGATAATTGTCTATCATTTCCGTCCTTATTTTCTTCGTCAAAATACAAATCGACTTGAATAAGGAGCAATATGCAATGAATTAAATAAAAAATAAATTAAAGGCGCAAGTCAAATGGGCATTTCAGCGTGTGTAGATAGATTCCTTAGAAGTTTCCTACCTACGGAGATCTCACCTAAATCTTACTTCTTGCACGGCGGCGCGGTAATGTAAACGCGAATGGATGCCTACCCTGCAAAAAAATAAAGAGGTCACTAAATGATGGGGAAACGATTGGGCTACGTTTGAGCGAGATGGCATGACTTGTATAGTGTCAAATATTATTACAGGTTATGGGCCCATTTTGAAAAAAATGTCTTTCATTGGGTTATTTGAAATTGTTAAAAAAAACGATTTCTTACCGTCTGTAACCTATTCTATCTACCATTACTACTAAATTAGTGAGTCTAATTATGATTGAGGCTACTGTATCTGTGATCAGTTTATAGCACTACATTTTAATTACTTTTTTAATTACTACCATTCTTTAGCGGTTACACTACGAATAAATGCAACTTTCTTAGGTATGTTGTAAATATTTAAGTCTTCTAATAAATTCTAAACTAAACAGTCTTTGTTTTACCTGATGCCTGTTAGTGTTAATATACAAAAAAATATTTCGATGTCTTCTGGTACACCATAGTTCCCACCATTTACTTTCAGTCAAGTACCTGCGTATTAAATTAATTTCACACATAAAGCACCACATGATTTTACATATAAATTCCGTTTTACTCTGTTCGTGCAATATGAGTATGCGACATTTCACATACTCATATTCCACTGGAATATACCTACTGTAATAAGGCAGGGGGGCTTTATAAAACACCTTAAAACCTCTGCTACATTGACACATTTTCTATGATCAATTCGTAAAATCACCAATTTTGCGTACTAAAAACAGCCTTAAAAACAAGATAATTGAAAATGAGCGTATCCACGAAAATCTACATGCGAACATGAAACAGATGGGATACATTGTCAAAAACCTTAACAGAGAAAAAAGTCTTTGTGTCATAATCTCATAATCATAAGGGAAAATACAAAGCTGCATTTGCAATTGGATGGAGTAGGATTAGCTTTCATTCAAAGCCCTCTCCGGCAAAGCTATTCCACCGAGGAGATCGAAAACAACGTTGTCAATTTTCGCAGCATCATCCTTTTTCACCAGTCGATCCACCTTCATACCCTGGACCGCAACCTTCTCCGCCAAGCTGTCAACTTTATCCGTCAACATGTCAATTTTATCTGTCAAAGTAGCATTCATCTTGTCAAACTTGTCTGATAACTTGTCGAGTTTGGAGATCAGAGCTTTGAGGGAGCCGGAATCGCTTCTGTCGATTTGATTCGAATCCGATTTGGATTTCGAATCTGTAATGTCGGAGTCCACGCTGTTGGTGCTACTTACGGATCTGACAGACACCTGCTGCTTCAAACTGACGTTGTTCACGAGGTTCAGGTGCTGTTGGTAGAACTCGGACTCCTTATACCGGGCTAGCTCCTCGGCGTTGAGTAAATAAGCAACTATCCGCTCTACATCCCCAGCTTTTACAGAATTTATTACTTCTATTAGTTTTTCTTTGTAAAGCTTCTGGAGAGACGGCTTGAGGGAACTTATAAGGTTATGTTTATCGTTCCAGAAGTATAAGATCTCTTTCTTCTCGATTGCGTCGTGCAAGTCTTCTAGCATGGTCAGGAAGAGGACGCTGATTCTCTTCTGCCAGTAGCTCTTTTCTTCTTGCACGATCTTCCAGAGGAATAGCGTCTTTATGTAGTAGCTCGCTATGCATTTCAGCTCTAGAGCGTCACGAAGCTTCTTGATCTGGAGGGAAAAGAAAAGTGTGATTAACATAAATAGAGGTAAAATGTGGTATACGTGAACAAAATAGAGGTAAACGTGGGTGTCGTAAGATCCCGTGTGGTGCCGGGTAAGAATTGCACCACCCGCTCTTCGTAAGCGGGGGATGGGCAGCAGCGTCCTCCGAGAACTACCTCCATCATAGTGCGGTCGCCAACCCGCCTGCCAAGCGTGGCGACTACGGCAATCCCGCCCAAGGGATAAAATTGGAAGAAAAAATTAGGCCACAAACTAAACCCAGACCCCCAGTCCCCGGCGGCCCCGCTATTCCTGGCTCCACCGCATTCTTGCTCACCAGTTGGCGCCACTATCTGCAAGGTGGTGGCTGTCAATGTCAACGTTTTGTCATTTCATACAATAGTGTTAATGTAACTGTGACATTTGACGTTTCGGAGACCTCGGTGTTGCCAATTTAGCTTGTAATATGGCACATAATGTGCTAAATTGGCAACACTACACCTCGGAAGACAGCAAGCGTAGCGGCGGATTCATTTGCGGTGACTGTCATTGGATTGCTACATACAGGAACTACATAGTATCATTATTAAACGGTTTCCTTATCATTTTAGCCAAAGGACGTCTTCTGATGCTAAACTTAGGCCTCGGGCAAGGGTCGCCACAACTATAACGGATTCTGGCGACCTTCACCAGATCGTCGTTCCATCTTGTTGGAGTCCGTATGAAGATAGACTTTCGAAAACTTAGGGCCTATTGACCACTTACATATCAAATAACATCTTTAAATATCGTCTTTAAATAGTGTTACATCTCTCAGGAACAATGTACACTTTATTTCTAAGCCTGTTGATGGTCCTAAATAAATAAATTCGATTGTGAATAAAATAGGTATTGAGTATGAGGTAGAGGTATACACAATACACTTTATTGAATACCACACGTTCACGGAACAGTATCAGTTTCAGTTTTTTATTGGTAAAAGAAAGTGTTTTACAAGTCATGTAGTTTTCATTACAACCTTTTATCATTAATAGATTCGGAATACATTTTATGTCTTATCAATTAATTTATAGTTAATAAGTAACTATAAATTAATTGATAAGACATAAAATGTATTAAGCGATAAGACGGCCTGAGCAGTATGCCATATTTTTTTAATACAGTGATGAATTCATATTCAATAGCAGAGGTGATATATATGATAATAGACAGACATGTATATTAATTGTGTTTTACGACTTTTACTAATTTCGGACACTCACAATAATGATTTTATTATTAAGAGAAAAGAACAAGTTAAAATATTAAAAATAAACTACAAATAGCATTTAAATTTACAGAAATAAGAAAAATTAAAGCTAAAAAATAACCTAAAAACCTAAATTAGGGCCTTTCGGAAGGGTTCCCATCACGCAGGCAGCATTCCCTCGCTGTATGGCAATAGCCAGTCTTTGCGCGAGAAAGCTGCCGGCGCGAGGGTCTCCCGTTGCCTCCCTCAAGCGCTTCCCTAGCTCCCTGTGGAGCCCCAGCGCCCCTTTGCCCCATGACCCCATAGTCTCCACCCCGAAGGCCACAAACTCATAGCTCGAGCCCAGGCAGCTATATTTATTAACCTTCAGGCGCTCTCGGGCGTCGGCTGCCGCTCCGGCTCGACGGCTGGTCGAGGGGAGATACGACATCGCCATTGTGTCGGTGCACGTGGCGTCCCACACCAGCGCGCGGCCCATCCGCCAGGGTATCAAAGACATCCCGTCCGGGCGCTTGCCATCATTCCGTACGATCTGGGGCTCCAGAACTGCTGGAACGTTGGCGCTGACGAGCGCCCTTCTGAGGATGTCATTGAGAGCAGCATGGCGAGACTGGCGACCGGCGCCCGAAGAGCAGGAAAGACCGTGGTGTCCTAGGTGGTCTACGGGGGCTCCACAAGAAGCGCAGCTGTGATCTGAGCAGACTCCAATCCCTAGACGGAGACCAACAGCTATGCGGAGAGTGCTTGGGTCAATGAAAGTACCGGTATTAGGCGAGGGATAGGCATGAAGCCAGTGACCCGATTCAGGTCTGGACACTGCTAGGAGCCTTGCCCGGTCCCTACCTGATGATGACTCTGTTAAGGATGATAAGATGGCAGAGGAGGCTATGTTATCCCAAGCCCTTTGAATTTTGGGTTTCGACGGAAAATTTTGACTCGGTCCAGCAGACCAGGCATTTGTGGCTTCATCCAAGCAGGCGATCTCACAGTTAGTACCCGTAGGGGTTTTAAGAATTTTACCTGCGAGATCAGCCGTGCTGTGAATTGAAGACAGGAATGCCGGCAATGCAATACTAGAGATTTTTCGGGTACCCAAGCCACCGAGCCTTATCGGTAAAGAGCCTTGGGTCCATGCCTGCTCACTGAAATGTATATTCAAAATAGTTTCAATTTGGGATTTTAAAAGTTGGTCGATAGGGTTAATCAAAATTGGGAACTTCCAAATGGGACAGCAGCGGAGCAGGTAAGTGAATTTGGGAACTAAAAGACAGAATTTTAAAATAAATAATGATTCATGACATGACTTAAATTATACAATTAGCATTCCATTCGAAAATTATTATCACGGTTTCCTGCCCATTGTATGGCTCATGAGCTCATAACAAGAAATGATGAAACATTAAAACTAATGGTTAACTTTAATATTTATTTTGTCTAGTGACAATAGAAATTATTTTTTCACCTCAGCAGCTCGAACAAGTAGACTTTGCTGTCAGAAATTAGTGAGCAAAATCGTGTTTGTTTCACTCAGTGAGACAAAGTATTTTTTTAATTTGTTTTTTTTTTTAAATCCATTTATCCCATCAGACAATCCCATCAGGCAAGGCAAAGGCCTAAGCCATGCAGCCACAGTTAAATCGTTCCCGCGCTTTTTTTTATTTTTTTTATTTGATAACTGCGAATGGTCATTTCATACTGCGGCATCTAACTAGTAACTACTTATAACAATAATTCAAACTACCTCGATTTTATATCAGCTCTCTTCTTTTAAGAAAAGAGGTAGAATTATATTAGGCAAGTCTTAGTGCGAATCTATTTTCGTAAAAAAAAAACTGAACAAGATACGATCGGATACGCGCAACGCATCAGTACCGACGTGTATTTTTAGAAATTAAAATTATACGTTAATTTACCTTCTGAAAATCTCACAATTATCAAAATTAGTTATATTTCATATAATTATGCTATTTATAATCATTTTAAACTAAAGTTTTAATTTAAAGGAAACTAAAAGTTTTCAAATATTACCGAATAAATTCGAAATTTATCATTGTACTAGTTTCCGAACACACGTTTAGAAAATTGCCGCCATTCTTTATTCATCTTTCTTCTTAATTTTCGACAAATGAATTTAAAGTAATTCTTTTAAAACATAAAATTCAATTAATCATTTGAGTGAAAGGAGCGAAGAAGAAATGTTATTTCATATTTTTCGTGATGTTCTTTGCAAGTACCTTTTATGTGTTCTCGCTACTGAGGTGAAAAATTGTATGTGCTACTCGAGAGCAATTTCTTTTACGTCTCGTGCCTTTGAGTCCTTCGCTAAGCTCAAGATTCTAAACTAGAATCACTCGCTAGACGCTCGTGATTCAACTATAGAATCTTTCGCTAGCTCAGGACTCAAACATGGTACTCGAAGCAAAAAACAATTTTGCTCTCTTGTTGCACAAATAACTATACTTTCTCTTTTTAGTGGATAGGATATGGTGCTCGTCCGTATGGATACCACCACCGGCCGTAAATGCCGTAAAGCCAATTGGTGGTCAAATGAGCCCACAAACCACTCAGCCCGCGGGCTGAGTTGACCGTATACATTTTTCTATGGGTGACTTGACCCACCTGTATTAACTGAGTCCACGGGCCCGTTCAACCCCTAAATTACCGCTTAGGATCAACTCAGCCCACGGGCTCAGTCGACTACTAGTTTACCGGTAAGGGTCCACTCAGTCCGTGAATATGCAAAGACTTAGGAATGTGACTGGGTCGACGGGTCCCCGCTACGCGGGGCCCCTATTTCTAGGTAGTTTGCCCATCGGGCGTATATAGATAACTAACGAACCTAACCTACATTCACACCTTTGACCTAACGGACTGAGTAGACACTTCCCGGTAAAATAGTAGGTGAGTAGACCCACGGGCTGAGTGGACCCTTACCGGTAAAATAGTAGTCAAGTGAACCCGCGGGCCGAGTTAACCGATAAGTGAGGGTCGAGTCATCTACGAAAAAAAATCAAAGTGGGCAATTGAGCCCGCGGGCTGTGTCTGTGGGCTCATTTGACCACCAAGCCCGTAAAGCACTGTGTTCCGGAATTAGGTTGCGTTTCCACCAGACTTGTGCGTGGTAGTCGACCGGAGCGAGGATGCATAGCAACTCTGTGGAACTGTTGTGTCCAAATGAAGAGTCATCAGATCAGTTCGGTGACACCATATTATTGCATTATCAACCAAGTTACATATACCTGCCAAATTTCATCTACTACTTCAGCCTATTTGCGTCCTACTGCTGGGCACAGGCCTCCTCTCATCACGAGAGGGTCGGGCTATAGTCCCCACGCATCTTTGAATTACTTCGCAGATGCGTGCAGGTTTCCTCACGATGTTTTCCTTCACCGAAAAGCTCAGTGGTAGATTCAAATTGAATTTCGCACATAAGTAAAGTTAGAGGTGCGAGCCGGGATCGAACCCCCGACCCTCGGCTTGAGAGGCGGTAGGTCGAACCACTAGGCCACCACGGCATCATGGTAATAATTAGAAGTGGGTTAAACTTAGCTTGCAACATTCCTTACATAGTGTTGCTAGTAGTGTTACGACCTAACAAAAAGCGTTGTAAAAAGAAAAATACTCAGGCTTACTAGTCGTATGGTGATCTTGAGCTGCTGGCAGCCCTTCATGAGGTCGCGCTCGAAGTCCTGGAAGGACAGGCGCCAGCAGCGGTTCTGGTGCGCCTCCGCCATGCCCTTGTTGGGCTTCGGCACCACCAGCCAGTCGCGGGACTGCTTGCCGTCCACCGACCTGCACATCATCGTAGTAACAATGACTCAATCATTTATTCAGCAAATTGGCCACATAGGGGCACGTTTACACGGCAGAAATGAATTTACGCTTCCCATTGCTTGAGAAGAAGCGCCGCAACAAACTCAACAGAAGGCCTTTTTAGGGTTCCGAAGTCCACAAGGAACCCTTATAGTTTCGCCATGTCCGTCCGTCCGTCTGTCCGCACTATTGCTCGGAGATGCTTAGTTCTAGAAATCTGTAATTTGGCATGAATATACTTATTAGTTACGCTGACAAAGTGGTACAATAAAATTTTGAAATGTTTTTTTTTTATAGTGTACCTCCCCTACTTGTACAGTGGGGATGTAATTTTTTTTTCTTGCGTACCCCATGGTGCGGTATATCGTTGAATAGGTCTTAAAAAAAATTTGTGGGTTTGTTTAAACAAAACCATTTTTCGAATAAGTGATGCGTTTGTGAAATATTAAGCTTTAGTGCTATTTTTTGTTATAGTCGAGTGTCCCCCCCCTGCCAGCTAAATGGTGGTATTTGGATGGCTGAAAAAATCACGGTTGTGGCATATATAACGTAGTTGAAAGGAAAACTATCACAGCTAAGTAGGCTGTACAAATTAACAAGTCATAGTCGAACAACTTATGAAATGATTAAAAAACCAATTACTTTTCTCGAGCGGTGATTTCTCTCAGCTAAATAAGTCTTAGAAAGGTACTGTGGGCGTCGTCAACTTCGGAACCCTATACTTTGCGCGTGGCCCGACACGCACTTGGCCGGCTTAGAAGGCGCGTGATTTAGGCAATAATTATGGACTCTGCGTCAATTTCCCCCGCGAGCGCATGTTCACCTTCAGATCCAGGGGGGGGGCAGTTTTCGGGGCATTTTGTATGGGAAGAGACGACCACCCCCTCGGTACGCCCATGCCATGCTCGCGGTAACCATCATTACGGCAGAGCTGCAAAGTGCGAAGATCTACTATAGCAGCCACTTCAGAGCGCACCAGCTAAGCTCAAGTCGCTTTGGCCGAAGATATAGGTATGTATATCATATCATACTAAGTACACATGGATTTATCACTTGGGTAGGGAGAAGGGCATGGGCTAATTTTTATCCCGAAAAAACGCATTATTAATTAATTCACACGGGCACATTTTAAACGATGCCGTACATTAATCCAAAATGATGATGGTGATGATGATGAAAACTGCAGGTAATAAAAATAAAAAGTATATACCACTAATCTTACCTGTATCCTTCAGGCCATCGTGGGTACGAGAACCTAATAACTGGCACCAAATCCACATCGAGCACAAACGGGGGGGCACCTTCGCTGTTCCTCACATTCAGCGTGAAAGCCGGCCCCGAGACCCTGTACGTCAGCAAGTAAAGGTTATCATTCACTTTGACTTCGCCTTTTAAATCGTTGACGGCTTTTTGCACAATCCCGTGCATCCACGCTCGGAATTTGTTCTGTAGGAAGTATTTTTCAGAGTCCCTCCAGTCTCTAGTGACTTTGTGACGCTTCTCCCAGTCGTTTTGTTTATCTAGCAGGTCGAAAGCGTTGATTATCTTCATTTTGACGAAGCCGGGCTCGTCGTTTTCGAGAATGATGCCGTTCTCGCCCTGATCGTAGTTAATCGGCAGGCGGATCACGATGTCCATATCGAATTCATCCAATTTTGACACTTTGATGCCGTCGTATACGCTGCCAGCGTACAGCACCTGCAATTTACAGGTGGAGACGTCAAGTTTGTAGAAATAATCTACTAAATATAGGAAGTCCCACGCCTCCACATTTAAAAACTATTATTTATTATTATTTAAAAAGCACCACCAACACTCAACGCATATTTGATGGCTGTCTCAGCATGCACACATGCGTTGAGTGTTGGTGGTGCTTTTTAAATACTTTGAAAGGTTTTGAATTGTGGAGGCACAGGACTTCCTATAGTAGATTATCTCTAAATACAGGACGACGGAGGGGGGGCAGGGGGTCAACTATGGTGATGGCCATCAACCAAGATGGATGTTGCTGTTTGTTGAGAATCATTTACATTACATTTACCTTTATTACCGAACAACTTGAACTTGATGAGCTCTAACAGTGAAAATATGATTTAGACGCATCAGCGAATTGCTGCCTGTCTAAAATTAAATAAATAAATAAACAACTTGCAGGCCTGTGGCCCTTACTTTGATATTGGTAAAGTGTCCATGACAGAAGCCATTAATATATAGAATAGAGAAAACTATAAAACTTATAATGCCCTTATTTTATGTGTAGGGATTTGTAGTGGGTAAACCAGATTTGAAAAAAACTCCCCACTGAGTCAGACGCTAACCCCATTTTGGTTCAGAGGGGATATTATAAAATAAAAGTATGAAATTACCGTTTTTTTAAATAAACTTATCAATTTTCTTTCACATTCATTTGTCTTCGATAACTAACCTGCTTGCTATATTGGCTGAAGTAGTTGCAGTTCTCGCCCATCTTCTGCTTGACCTGCTCGAACACCGCGTTGAATACTTCCTGAGACTTCTTGTACTCCTCATCCTGGATTGCTATGAATTTCTTGAACACCTCATTGAGGTACAGGTCCATATATTTCTTGTCCACAGACATCTGTCCAACAGGCAGGCAAGAGTATATTATTAAGAGTCAGTATAATGTCAAACCACCATGGCTTAATCTTTTCTATACCATAGCAAGCCTTGGTGGAGGCCTATGTCCAGCAGTGGACATCTTTAGGCTGAAATGATGATGCCGTAGCAAGATTATTTATGACATCATTGTAAATGTGATAGTAACTCCAGAAGATAGCTCGAGTCCAGAGAAAGAACATAGGCTACTTTTCATCCTGGAGCAACGCATGGTTCTGGAGAAGGCGATAACCGAATTCCACGTGGGAATAAGCTGGTTATTTTATCATTTTCACTAAGCAGCACCTACTAACCTTTCATATACGTAAATGAACAAATATCACAAAAATACAAAGAAAAAAGGGTTCAATTTCAATCAATTTATGTGGAATGAATGTTTTATGTGAAACAGTTTTCAATCAATTTTGTGAAAAAAGTACGCATAAATACGCAGGTAGCGTATGATGCGTAAGTAATTAATTTTTCACAATAAATCGAAAAACCGGCTAGTCACTAAAAATAAGTATAAACAAACAACATCAACAACTGTATAATTTTATGTAAGTTCTTACTAATTATCTGTGAAATACTTTAAATACACTAACTTATCGGAGCTGATAAGATAAACTATCAATGATAGTTAAGGGCTACTTTAAAATAAGTCAAATACTTTTTTTATACCTTTTCGTTGTAGTTTCTAGCGGCGGGCGGCACTAGACTATGTACTTACTACAACAAACTGACTGGGCAGGGCAGCGGCTATCCGATTCGAAAATAGACGAGACTACGTGGCCGTTCTTCCATTGGTTACTCCATTACATACTGGAATTTCGTCCCCTTCCTTTTCAGTCCACTTTGTTTTTCCCCTAGGTGTTCACATGATGATTGGGTGTGCACACAGATTAGTAAGATATGTGGGTGTGCAAGGGAAATACAGCGAAGTGGGTTGCCACAGTTATCACTTGTCAAAATTGTATTTTGGTCATTTTGGACGCGTTCACAAATTCATAATACTAGAATGGCAGCACATTTGCACAATGCACTCTGTATTTTTCCGATACATATAGGTATACTTATTAGAAAGACAAACTATAAATGGGCATTTTCACTCAAAAGTGTACCACGATGAAAATTCAGGTTTTATTTTTAAAGTAGTTAATTTCTTAATTTTTTTTAGCCAGAATAAAGAGTATACCTTAAAATTTATGAAATTTAACACGGTCCCCCTGAAATATCCATAGTTTTTAAATAAACAAGGAACTCAGCTGACATGGTAGTCAATTCCTGTCAGATTTGTTACTATATAAACAATGTTCCACAGCGTAAAGTATTTAAGTAACTAATGCCGTTTTACATTCATATTGCAGTTAAATATTAATTTTATCAGGAAAACACTAAATTTGATTGAAAAGGCATAACGCTTATAAAGTAGTTTCAAATTCAGTTTTGTGACTTGGGGTACCCTGACCCTCTTCATTTTCCCTATATTTTCTAAACGATCAATATTTTTTGAGAATTCTTTTTTATATTATTAGATAAACTTGTTTACTCAGACACAACAGTGGTAAATTCGTTTGGACGTGTAAGAATAAAATAATAAAAATAAATTTTAACGGCTGAAAGTGGGACAGTTACAAAACTGACAGGGCTGAAATTATAAGCCTAGGTTTATATGGCGTCTTTTGAGCAGATAATAAAATAAAAAATAGTATTATATTTTGAAATTATTTTGATGATTTAAATTTTTCTCTTACCTGCTAAATTACTATGTACTTGAATATTATATTACTTAATAATAACAACATATAAATAATGGTAACAATAACTTCCGTAAAAGGGCAAAAAAAAAGAAAAAATATGTGAAAATTCGATAAATACTTTCGAATAAACCTAACAATATTTTTTTGTATTCGCTTGGAAGGCCAAATAGATTATCCAATAAAATAAATACGTATTGAATTGGTAACCTCCTTTTTTTCCAAGTTGGTTAAAAACTCCCATGAATGAATGAAATAGTTTATTTGCCGTAAGTGGGTATTTACAAAGATGTCACATATTATTATTATCAGTTCGCACACTTAGCTGCGTTCAGCATGCAAAAAATGTCATAATTTTAAAACTATCCTAATGAACATGTAAAACCATCTTAATGAGGTCAGTTATGTGACTTTGGTGGTCAGCCTATACGTGACCGGACGACTGGTCACAAAACTGAAGTCACGTTTTACTGGATTATTTTGATTAAAAAAATATTACTCAAAAGTTTTACACAATTTTTCAATAGATCTTATAAAAAACAGTTCTGATGTAACGCCTCTTTCTAATAAAAATAAAGAGATATCACAATAAAGCTACTATTGTTTAGAAATCAATCACAAAGCTGACTGACGAAAAGTTGACGGAGGAAAATCCACTAACCCAACCTCGCTTCACGCCACTCCTGCGCACGCGGGATTTTTAAACCTGTGGCTAACTAGTCAAGTGACATTCAATGTTGCTATTTATATGATAAAAAAAATGAATTGGTGGGTTTTCTGGCCCCGTTTTGGCGGTCACAAACCTGACATGTCAGGTGGCAACAGTTTTCGGTACCACTATATAAATTTAGTTTTCAATATGAAATATTATTAATTTTATTACGATATTCATTCCTGTGACGAGCAAACTAGATTATGGACGCCATCAATTGACTTCATGTTTCCCAATACTTTTTTAATTATTTAACTTTAAAAAAGTCGACATTGGGGTGGGACACGTCAAAAAGTGCTACCCGAGCGGCTTTAAAAAATCATAATAATTACATTTAGCATAATTCACTTGAATTTAGGGATGAAATCTATAATTTAAGGAATATAGTTTATATAGATGCCATTCGAATATTCACAAACAAATATATTTGGCAGTAATAAAATATTGAAGTAGTGGGACACTGTCAAAACCAGGGTTCATTCAAGTACAGTTGACAGACTCCTGGTCGTTAAATATGGCCGCCGAGCTGTCATTCCATAGAGAAACGTCATTTTGTCCCATAGTAAAATATTTGACGAGGGGATGTTGCTCCACACAGCCCTGCAAGCATTGAACGTTGAGTCATGTCCCTTCGTAGTGTTTAAAAATATAGAAAATGACAGTTTTTGACATTTGACGTAGACAACCACAGATTTAAAGTTATCATCTCATGTCAAAATTATTTTGTGAATTTCAGTGGGTTCGTTTTTTGAAGGCGGTTCCTTGTTTTGAAAAAAGACATTACATCAATCACTAAAAATCAGCGTTTCGTTTCGATGAAAGCTCCCAGTTTGCTCGATTTTCTCCGCCATCTTGAATTATTATCCTGATATTTCATCCAATTTCCAAAAAAAAAATACTAAAACCTTCTTCGGGAACCACTCTATTTGTCAAAACCGCATCTAATCGGTTCAGCCAAACGCGCGATAATCGCGGGCAAACATACATACATACAAACATACGGGTCAAACTGAGAAACAGCTTATTTTGAAGTCGGTTAAAAATAAAAATACATATTAGTAATCTGTATTTTACATGCCATTGGGCGGGCCCGCAAGAAATTCTAAATGTGAACGCAGCCTTTCTTTTATGGAGTGCGGAATGTGTCTTGGTAATAGTGCGTTTACATGCACGCGCCTGGCTCGTAAACGTGCCCGTGAACGTCGTTTTGAACGCCGTTCATGTAAACGAAACGCAATAAAAGCAGGGTGTTTACACGCCCGCGGGCGTGCTAGTGAGTGCAAGGATGGCAGACGACGAGGACGTTAATTTCGTGGGGGCTAACTGCTATGGGTTTCATTTACTTTTATAGGAAAAAGAAACAAAATGATGACGATGATGTTTTTTTTTTCAGTTTGCGTCTAAACCCACCCGTACTAATATTATGAATGCGAAATTACAGTTACTTTCGCATTCTGTCTGTCTGTTACCTCTTCACGTTTAAACCTCTGGACCGATTTCAATGAAATTAGATATGGAGATATTTGGTAGGCTTCTTTTAATTGATGCTAGTTGTACTAGCATCAATTATAAATACTTTTTTTATTCAATAAATATGTATAAGGATTTTTATTACAAAGATCTATCGATAGCAGCACAACGCTGCTACACGCATCACTTACGCTCGCCATAAGCCCCCGAGTGCGAGCGAGAGAGTATGATAAAAATGATTTATTGCTCCGATGGACAGTTGCTAATGGCCCTACTCTAGCACGCCCGCGGGCGTGTAAACACCCTGCTTTTATAGCGTTTACATGAACGGCGTTCAAAACGACGTTCAACGGGCACGTTTACGGGCCCGGGCGCATGTATGTAAACGCACTATAAAGAGCGCAATCTTATATGGCGAAACACTTGAAAACGTGTCCAGCAGATTTTATAAGCAACAAAACAAAACACACTCTCCTCACAACCATTTTCACTGCGTTTTCGCCTCAGCAGCGCCATCTGAAGGCGCTACTGCAGACTATCCGCCTAGGTGGCTTGACTGGAGTGGCGACCGCAGCGGCCCCAACCTACCCGATTTGGTGTCCACCTTTGGAACTATAAAGATTGCGCTCCTTTACTTCAACCCTCCATACTTTCTTTATACGGGGCGTGTGCGGGGCTTTCCAGAGTAAAACAGCAATGTTGCTATATAAAAAATCAAAGATAAACTCGCAAGTCTTTGTATGAACATTTTTCTTTGTTTTACCAATAAATAATTTGTTTCTATGTGTGAAAAAAAGATTTCCGTTTCTTTACAGTATAAACAGATGACAAAATTTATAAACCAATCAAGTTTTTTTTTTTTGATTGAAGCCTCTGTCCCCCACAAAAAGGTATTTTCCCCGTTGGTATTAATCCGCCGTAATCGTTCGTCGTCAAATCACCATATATAAAAGCAAGCAGAAGAATCCGGTGAATACTTAATTGAATACTTCAGTTGATTGTGTAACAGTGAAATACTTTCATTTGAAACTATCTTATTTACTTACCTATTTTGAACACACTGCATTCGTAGTACGTGTAGGTATTGTACATTCGGTTTCTGTTTGTTGGAATTTTTATGGACGACTCCCTCTAGACGTAAAAAAAAACACCGGTAAGGTAAATTTGGGTAAATTCATGTTGATTTATGTTGTTGTTAATCTTTTGTTAATTCAAGTTGATGTTGGGTAAATTCATGTAGGACATTGATTTAACCACAGGTATTTGATCCGTCGTTTTATGACATTTATTATCATGCGACACCAGTAAGTGTTCGGATAAAGTGTTATATTATATTTTGCATGTTGAATTTTTCTAAAATTAAGGATTTTTGAATCCATGTTTAAGCGTTTTGTATAAGTACATAGTTGTTTCTGAAGACAAAATACCTACATCTGGGTGTGGGGTGTGTTAATCTTGACATGATTTGTAGCTACTTGTATTTCATAAGTAGTAAGTACCTACTTGTTATTAGTACAAACATGTAGGTCTGATTTTATTTAGTCCTCTGACTGTACATTTCTGTTTAACAGAGTTAACTTTTTGTTATAGCTATGAACTCAAACCGTAACAACAACACCAACAGTAATAACAACAACAACAATAATTCCAACTGGGGAGCAGCGGCAGCAGCTGGTGTCGCCGTTGGGGCTGTCGCAGGAGGCCTGTACTGGTTATTCTCATCCTCTGGCAGCAAAGAAAAACCTCAAACTAGCCAGCAGGCACAGAAGGATAACAAGAAGAAAGAAGAACATAACCAACAACAGAACCAGCAATCTCAAGAAACATCAATGTCTTCATACTTCACAGATATCTTACGCGTCATGGGTACTCCGTAAGTAACTTAATTTGCCAAAGGCGGGTATTTAAAAACAATGTACAGAGTTTATATCGGGTATAAACACAGTATCATGCTTATTTATATTTAAATTATTGAGTGCTGAGTTATTGCAAGAGTTTCAAGGAAGAAGTGTAACCTATTCTCTATTTACTTATTTTATAGGGTATCACCAAACAAGGCCGAGGTCAAAGTCCCAAAGAACCCGTCAATAACAAATATAAATGGCCTGCTATCGGACATATATGTGCGCTACATAGCGCTGAGGGATGAAGAATTTGAGCAGCACTACAAAGTGTTTGATAAAATCTTCAATCTGCTGCACAGCAAGATGAAGTTGGCCGACCCTTACTACAATAGATATTCAAGCACGGTAAATATCATATACCTGCTTACATATATATTTTAATTTTATTTATTTCTTACCATCACTTACATATAATATTGCCAATAACTTTTATGCCATAGGTACTTCTTATTCGAGAAAGCACACATTCAGTTTGTCACACTGACCGGACCATCTCCTTTGATGCTCTGTGTGTTCCTTTTTCCATTGTACAGCCAGCACCACTTAGTAATGGGTACTCTCCGCCTTATAGGCCATTATTAAGATAACTTCCACACAGGACTGGTTGGTTGTTGACTTGGAAACTTATGAGAGACCTATGTTTAGCAGTAACACTAAAATAAGTAGTAGTAATAATAGTAAAATAGTAGTAATAATAAATAAGTGTCATCACCATCACCACTTGTCATCGTCCCTTCTTGGCCTACCTGTATGAGGGCACCATTAACCATATTCCAATTATTCCAGGTCCAATTTGCTGGCAGTCACTACGACAGGCTGCGCATCACAAAGCCTGATGAGTTTGATATGGATATTATTATACGACTCCCGGTCAACTTACTGGAGGACCCCACAAACCCGTCAAAAAGTGACGTGGTTCTCGAAGCGAAGGCCCCCGGCTACCTCCAGCTCAGAATGGGGGACCAATTCAAAAACCTCCCCCACAGAGACGGAGGGGACTGGCAGATCAATAGAACAGCTTTCAAATGGCTTGATGACCGCAACTACCTTCTCCGGTCGAAGTTCATTGACTGGTTTAAAAGCGTTGTTGACACAGCACTGAATAGCTTCGGACTAAACGCTAACGGCCGTCGGTTCACATACGTCGATGGAGTTCCTTACACTCTACGGTTGTCGGCCAGCGGCCCGGCAATAACTTTGATAATAGAAAACTACTCCGTTGGATTTAGACTTGATGTGGACTTGGTACCTGCACTGAAGTTTCCCGAAGAACGGTGGCCTATCAGCAAAGCATACAGGAAGGTTCCGCTTCGGTGTAAGAAGGACATCTTTATGGTGGTTCCAAAGCCGAACAAAGCTGGTCTGAACCGGTTCGACCCGGAGCGCTCCTGGCGACTCGCGTTACACCTCCAGGAAAGAGATCTGATGCATGACACCAATAACATGAGACAGGCCATTAGACTGGTAAGTTCATTTCATATTCAAAGTTCTATTTATTGCCTTTAGTATTGGTAGGTTCTATTGCCTTTGTTTCTAATCAAAATCAAATCAAATTACTTATTCAGCAAGTAGGCCACAACTGGGCACTTTTACATGTCAGAAATGAATTTACCAGCGCTTCCAAGACCCATTGCTTGAGAAGAAGCGCCGCAACAAACCCATCAGAAGACCTTTTTTAAAAAACTCCACACAAATTCACATTATACTTGCATTATATGTATAAAATATTATATGTAAGTATATTTCTCTATATAAGTATTTATATCGTTGTCTAGCACCCATAGTACAAGCTTTGCTTAGTTTGGGGCTAGGTCAATATGTGTGAAATGTCCCAAAATATTTATTTATTTTATTTTGATATAGGTACGTATTTCTTATGCATGGTCAGTCCGGGTAGCCTTCGTCTTCGTCTTTCGTCTTACCCGCTAATCTGCTGCCAAATAGCAGTGCTTACACTGAAGGTCCCTATAGGTCCCTATGCAGAATTGCAGATGTGAAGAAATCTTTCAACTTGAAGACAATTTAATGCTTGAGTGGGTCGCATTTTTATCAAATGACATACTTTACTTATCTAGGTTCTGATTCTAGGCTTATCTTTCCGAAAACACTACAAATACTAGGAAATGCTTTATCACATACTTTAATTTTATCTAAGCAATATCAGAAACGTGTGGATGGATGGATAAAAAACATCTCCAGCCTCATATGGAAGACTTCTGTTCCGATTGATAATTTATTTCTATGAAGAGTCGTAATTGATAATCCTTTCCACAGATAAAAAAGCTCCGCGATTCTCAAGGCATGGACAAGATAGCCAGTTATTACATAAAAACCCTGTTCTACCAGGAGGTGGTTGATCGGGATGACCTGTCTTTTTGGAGCCGCAGTAGCCCAGCTACTCTCTTCACAATCATGGTCAAGAGGTTCCACCAGGCTCTTCTCGACGAAAACATCCCCTATTTCTGGGAGAAAAACAACAATCTCATAGGCCATATCGAGAAGTCTACTTTGGTTGGTTATGCGAACAAACTGGCCAAGCTCATTAAAATTTTAGATAACCCGACCGAGTACAAACTGATCGCGAAGTACTTGCTTCCCAAGGCCGATTTTGACGAGTACAATAGAATGTTCTTGCACATTTAACTGTCTTTACTGGCACGGCAGCTCATAATGAAAATGCAATTAGTGTTAAGAGAAAGTGCTATTTCAATGAAGAATTTCATAATTTGATTTTTAATTTGTTCCATGGTGAATGATGATGATTTTTTTTTTTTTTTTGGTATTAAGCTCAGGTTTTTATTTTATTCTGCTTTATATGAGCATTTAATATTTTTTGTTTTTTTCAACATAAAAATATTGGGACATACCAGTTATTAATTTGACATTTATTTTAGCAAGTAGATGCTAGTTTTTTCGAGCTCAATTTTGATACTTATTTGTTCAATGGTTTGGTATCGCTTTGGGATTAGTTGATTATTTAGAAATAATTTTATGTTAAAGAATGTGACACTGCCATTAAAGGTGCTATACTATAAAGAATACATATTTGTCTGTAGTTCACAGTCATATTTTTTTATGAAAATTTTAATAGATAAGTCGCTGTAATTAACGATTTATAAATGTAATGGCATTTTGAAAAGGTCCTATGTGCAGTACCTAAGTAATGCACACGATGTTCTTCACTCGCACGGACAATCTGCGCTCCATATCGCTGTTAGCACAACACAGCTTAGAAGACGCGCGGATTAAGCGATAATAGACTTTGCGACGGCTTTCCTGCTTCGCCGCGCACCTTCTAAGTTGTCGTGTTACCCAAGTGTATTGTATACCTACTAGGTAGATACGAGCGATATGATATCTTCTACTTTAAACGAGCTACCTGCCAATACTTTTTATACATACACATACATCTCATTAATGGCTCTTAACGATTTGGACGAAATTTGCAATACAGGGGCTCTATGCGAAGTCTTAAATAGGGATCGCTCACGCGTCAAGTTGAACTTTATATCTAGCTGCCTAGAGTTCACGCAACGCGTGAGCGATCCTATAGGGGTGAGCGATTTAAAGATCCCTATTTAAAGACTTAAATATAGGGCCAGGATTTAAGGGTGTAAGGTTTTCAGGTAAATATCTGAAAAAGACAAAAGTGTGTATGTACTGGCTGGTACCCATCTTGTAACAGACTGACGTTTGATAGTTTTTTTTATACAACTACCATTATTAACTGCACATTAATAAAATAACAAACCAGTTCTAGTTTAATATCATGGACTGGGATTCCACCTGCTAGTCTTGGGGAAATTATCGTTTTGTCTCGCGTGTAAAATACCGACTTATCGTGCAGAATATTCTTTAAGTAGATAAGTTTTTATTAAAGTGCTTCATTATTATATTAAGCTCGACTGTTGTATGTTTTAAACTGAAGATAATAAATCTGATTTATTCGAGATCATGGTTTTAGTAATTATTTAGCTTAGCGATGCCATTAAGTATACGATTTAATGAGTGTCTTTAACACATGCTTTAAGGCCGTTCCTATACCCAGCTCAGCCGTCAGTGTCACTCGTGCAACGAGTGAAAGAGAAAGCCCTACGCACAGAACGCCCGATTTAGTTAGTATTTAACGCGTTTTAATTTCTATAAAAATACCGTCTAAAACATGGCATTAATAAAGCTGTCAATAAATGCATATAATATGTATAAATTTTCTGTTATATTTAGTTTTACACTGTTTGATATAATAAACTGGAGTAAAATTGGATTAAAGGTCCGAGTTAGAGGTTACTTTGGAATAGGGATGATGACAACTTTTTTTTCCTTAGTCTATCAGGAAGATTATTGAAAAGTATCGGACACGTATTTTTTCTTTTTTCACGTAATCAAACTTATACGGAGATATATTGAGTTGAAATGTCGAATGACGTCACGGTTAGGTACGATTTATACCTAACGGTGACGTAGTTAGCCCCCACTCTCCAACTTTAATGCGTTTTAACTTAGTCATTCTATGTTAATTTGATAAAACAAAAAATACGTGTCTAATATTTTTTTATTACCTGACTGACGGACTAATTAGAATTTCGATTTCTTCACCCTGTCGTCATCCCTATTGAATTGTATCGAGCGAAGTTTCGTGAAGCGTGTAACGAAAGCTGTCAATGTAAGGATGCTATAATCAAATATAACATATGTTTTTTTCATGTTTGTAACTTTTAAAATTTATTAGAAAAGTATGATCTTACATGAGCAATTTGACGATGCTGGGTAAGGTAACGGCCATAACAGCGTTTTCGCACTACATCCGACCCGAATCCGTGCCTACACCTACTCGTCTTAGAATTATTTGTAGTATGGGGATTCACAATCAGCCGAAGAAAAATGGCCCGTCAAAACGGGTGCCCGAACAACTCGGGCACCCGTTTGGCGCTCAGTAAATTTGACACTTAAGTCTTATAGTGTTAGGTTTACTTTTGTATAAAATATTTATCTTGACACATATTATAAAGAGGCGTTATATTAGCACATTGGAACATATTTTCTAATGTCAGTGTGCTCCATATATGTATATCATGATTAAAAAAAAGTTCACGCGACGCGTGAGGGATCATGTAGGGAAGAGCGAGATCCCTATTTAAAGACTTCGAATATAGGCCCTGAATTTTATAATAAAAATCAATGTTTTACACAAGTCTTCCCCAAACTAAATTCCTTCACTAAGTCTCGTACCGCTAAACTGTTTACCCCAATGTTTTAAGTAATCACAACTATGTTTAAACTGATTAGTATATGAAGCTAATTTTAACAACAAAATAGGCAAATGTAATACACTATTTTTAGGGTTCCGAAGTCCACAAGGAACCCTTATAGTTTCGCCGTCCGTCCGTCTGTCCGCACTATTACTCGGAGATGCTTAGTTCTAGAAAGCTGTAATTTGGCATGAATATGCAAATTAGTTACGCTGACAAAGTGGTACCATAAAATTTTGAAAAAAATTTTTTTATAGGGTACCTCCCCTACTCGTAAAGTGGGGATGTATTTTTTTCCTTGCGTACCCCATGGAAGGTGCGGCATATCGTTGAATAGGTCTTGAAAAAATATTGTGGGTTTGCTACAACCATTTTTTGATTAAGTGATGCGTTTGTGAAATATTAAGCTTTAAAGTGCTATTTGTTGTTAGAGTCACTTGTCCCCCCCCCCCCCCTGCCAGCTAAATGGTGGTATTTGGATGGCTGAAAAAATCACGGTTGTGCCATATATATACCTAACGTAGTTGAAAGGAAAACTATCACAGCTAAGTAAGCTATACAAAAACTTACGAGTCATAGTCGACCAACTTATGAAATGATTAAAAAACTAATGATTTTTCTCGAGCGGCAGGGGCGTCGGGCGGGCACGTCATACCACAGGCTAGCTAGATGCTAATAAGTCTTAGAAAGGTACTGTGGGCATCGTCAACTTCGGAACCCTATACTTTGCGCGTGGCCCGACACGCACTTGGCCGGTTTTAATTTTATCATAATCTGAGCCAGAACCAACTGTTTAAGTCACCGTACATCTTCCGTACATACTATAACAGACAGACAGACAGACTCTGAACTATGGAAGAAGGCTGAATGTGATATAACGATCGTGGCAAGGCAAGGTTGACTGAAGTTTTGTAAAAACTTACATTTGTCAATCTGACAAACAGACCCAAAATACACCAAAACAACAACAAAAATATTTAAAATTTCGGTACAATTAAGATAAATTTCAGATGAAGGCACTGAAAGTCATCAAACGATGCCCTCAAGGTTTGATACAAATGATATAAGTACATAATTATATATTTACCTTTCGTCTGTGTGTATTTTGCTACAGCCATGTTGCACTTATGGCTTCAATTTGAATTTACCACTGAGCTTTTCGGCAAAGGAAAACATCGTGAGGAAACCTGCACACATCTGCGATGTAATTCAAGGATGTGTGTGAAGTCCCCAATCCGCACTCCGCAATCCGTCATTTTAAAACTCCTGACAGCTCTACTGCTCCATTTCTACAATGAGTAGCCGGCGCGGCGGCGACGACGTTGACTGGGCGCCCATTGCGGCGGGCACGGCGGTCGGGGTGGGCCTTCTCGGCCTGGTGTACTACTTCTTCTTCGCCGGCAAGAAGTGCAAGCCGGTCCACAAGTACACCGGCCCGTTGAAGTGCCGGTGCAAGAGTCCGGAAGAGGTGAGCGACTTCAGAACCGTCCCTTCGTAGAGCATAGTCATTGCGCTCTGATACTGTGGGATTCTTTTTGGATCTCGCTTTTGCTTTTTCCTATAGGATCGCTCACTCGTCACGTTGAACTTTAAATCGGCTGCTTAAAGTTCACGCGACGCGTGAGCGATCCTATATAGGGAAGAGCGAGATCCCTATTTAAGACTTCGCATAGAGCCCCTGGTCGTCTATTCGAGATCACGAAGTGATCCTATAGGGAACGGAAAAGCTAGGCTAATCCTGTTATTCGGGACGTCAAAAGTGACCCCCTAAGGGAATCAGTAGATTCCCTCTTTCGACTCATAAAGCTGTACCCCGCCCAGTCCAATCGTGAACGAGTGTGAGCGAGACGCACGGATGGATAAAATGCGCTTCTTGGAATTGTACGAGTAATTTGCTCTCTGGCAAAAATTGGGAGATCGTCTATCCTTATTTGTGAAAATGGTTAATCCTATATCCCTATGTATGGACTCGAATGAGGCCTCCTGGTTAGCCTCTTAACTCAGGTTAGGTTCCTATATATCGGTTTTGTTTACGGATGGTTCATTTGACAGATTCTATATAAGTAGGTAGCCCGGTTCTTATATCCACGAAACGCCTTGTTTTGGGTAAGGATGGTTAATAAATTTGACATCAGCTCCATAGAGAATCTTCCTAATTTAACCGTCCGTCCGTAGTCAAACCGAGGTAAGTATTTAGTGGATATAGGAAACCGGGCTTAGTCTTTTTTTTTCATTTAAGTCTGTTTTTTTAAGACAAAGTCCTCGCGATGGATACGGGCGGCTTTGCCAGGGTAATGTGTTGGTGGTAAAACTTGAGTCGCAGGTATATTCTAATGTTTTGACTATAAAACTTTTTGAGGCTATTGATAATTCTGTTGCAAAAAAAACAGGGCCTTGTCGCAAAAGTCAAATTTTCATTTAACGAACCGTAGCCAAAACTAGGCGTTTTATGGATACCCATAGGAACCCATGGCGCATGGCATAGCGCCCGCTGCCTCCCGCGCCCCTCCGCCTATGAAACCTTATTTTCGACTTCTGCGCATCGAAGGCTAGCTTCCGCTCCAGATCCGTGCCGATGCCTTTAAGTCGGCTTTAGAAATATTAAAAAGGCTACTTAAAAAAATATCTCTTTTCAGTGTGAACACAAATAACAGTCCTATCAGCTTCAAACCTCACCGACCTCACCTGTATTATTTTCAACACTTAATCCTACTAGAGACCAATTATTGGTCTTGTTGTCAATAATGAGCAATCGACGAGGGAGTAGAGGCGGCGACGACACCGACTGGGTCCCCATAGCCGGGGGCGTGGTGGTGGGGCTTGGGGTCCTGGCCCTCATCTACAAGTTCTTCTTCTCGGTCCCCGCGTGCCGGGGCCCCACGAAGCGGCGGAACCAGCAGATCGGCGCGCCGTTTGTGTGCACTTGCACTAAGGACAGCATGGTAGGTACAGGCTTAGACAACTTAGAAGGCGCGTGGATTAAGCGATGACAGACACTGCGTCAACGGCTAAGTGCTTCGCCACGCGCCTTGTAACTTGCCTCGTATGCTAAGTTATTACTTATTTTGTCTCTCTCTGTCGAGCCTACCCTGGGTTACCTCATCATCATCATGTCAACTGAAACACGCCCACTGATGGACATAGCTCTCCCCCAAGGCTCGCCACTCATATCGTTCTTGTGCTACTTGCTTCTACCGGACTCCCACGACCTTCACGAGGTCGTCGCTCCATCTTGTTGGAGGCTTTTACGCATCTCATGTAAATAAAAGTGGGAAATCATGTCAGCTGAAATTTCTACTCTAGTACCTACTCACAAATTGGGAGACGAATTATTTCTTCATTTTCTCTGACGTGTAGTCGTGTACAGTACAGCTTATCTACTTACGTAATAAGTAGGTAATATACCGGTACTCTTTCTGTACGAAAATGCGCAAAATGCGCCTCTTGCCATCAAAGTGGTTGGTTTGGACAATTTTTGACCTGCCACTAAACACTTTGATGGAAAGTGGTGCATAAGAAGTGTTACATAAAAAGTAGGTACGCGGTTGTCTTGGCTTGGGGGTCGCAAACCAAGTTTCCATTCACAATGAGCCCGCTGATCGTGATATACGTAATATATTTCTTTCAGTGCAAGATGCACAAGAAAACTTGACAGAACTCCTTCCACACTGAGAAAAGAAGCAAACCGTTTGACACTTGTCATTTTCAAGAAAAACTCAAGTTGAAAATGTAAACGCGTAACGCGATCCCGAATTTCAATGATCCTTAAACTTATCCCATGCGGCCTAAATATGCTTATCAAGTATGTGGATTTCAGTTGACTCTATGTTTTTGTAGAAGTCTTGAAGAAATCGCTATGTGCGACTGGTGAGTCTACTCGTCTTGTTTGGTTACTTCTTCTATACAACAGGGGCTCTATTCGAAACGTTACGCAGGGAAAGGGAAATTCACGCTCATGCGTCAAGGCGCACAAATTGAACTTTAAATCTAGCTTCTTAAGGCATTCACTGCTACTTCTGTTTTACGAACTTTCGCCAGGTGCCACATCTGTCATTAAGGGAACATTGCAACGCACATGTGCATTCAAGGCACTGCGGGAAAGTCAGCAAAACGCACATATGCGTCGGTGGCAGGCAGTGAATGCGTTAAACTTCGGTTTCAACGCTGTGACGCGCGTGTCCCTTTCCCTATGTAACGTTTCGAATAGAGCCCCAGATTACAGAATATAGTGGATGAAATGGATGGATGGAAAGTTTTAATTTTATTTTTCAACAATCAGTGCTAAGTTTCCCAGCTCCTCTATAAACATGGATGGATGGGTTTGGACAAAGCACGTAAGAACGTATGTGAACGTAGGTAATCCATGGATGGTTGAATCTTGCGCCAGCACCGACTTTCTGGAACTGTAGGTCTACCACTCTTGTCTACCACATTAGCTCCACGACGCCCCAACAGCCTGGCCTAAGCACAGGCTTCTGCTCATCACGGGAGTTTGAGGGCCCATATCTTTGAATCAGTACATACCTACTACTACTACAGCCTATTTGCGTCCCACTGCTGGGCACAGGCCTCTTCTTATCACGAGAGGGTTTGGGCCATAGTCCCCACGTGGGCCCAGTGCGGATTGGGGACTTCACACACATCTTTGAATTACTTCGGAGATGCGTGCAGGTTTCCTCACGATGTTTTCCTTCACCGAAAAGCTCAGTGGTAAATTCAAATCGAATTTCGCACATAAGTAAACTTAGAGGTGCGAGCCGGAATCGAAACCCCGACCCTCTGCATGAGAGGCGGTAGGTCGAACCACTAGACCACCACATATACCTACCTACTCCTAATCTACGGGTCAATTAACATAGATACCTACGGTCAAGTCTTGGTAAAACATTGCTCTATAATGAGATATTATCTCGCTAGATCTCCATGTGTTTTCGTTCTGCAGTGCCGAGGAACTTGAGCGGAGGAGACAAGAGCTATTATGTAATAGTGAAAAAAATGGCGGAGCGGGCTCGGCTGGTGGGCGTGACCCCAGTCCCAGCTTCTGCCAGTGCATCGTCATGTTCTTTCGCGGAGAGATGTCGTTGAGCGAAGGTAATCTTTAGATGGACACACTTTTAACAAGTGGCGGGGCACATTGCTCGCAGAACTGATGGCCGATGGGACCAGAAAGTTCTCGAAAGGCGTCCGCGTAACGGAAGACGAGCTGTCAGTAGGCCTCCAACACGAAGGAGCGATGATCTGGTAAATGCACAGGATCGGTAGCATAGGCGAGCCTCGGGGAGGCCTATGTCCAGCAGCGGACGTCTATCGGCTGACATGATGATGATGATGAGAACAGTAGCCTGAAACCAAGTGTAAGAAGGCATCGATGTAGTTGGTAACACGCTCCCTGGCTCTGCCTGGTTGGAACTTGGAACTGCAGGTTCAATTCCTGCTTGAGACAGTAATTTTATTTACATTTTTCTTTGACTGAAACGAAGTATTTGCAAGGTTAGTCGCCGTCGCCGCCGGCCCAAAAATAATCGGAGGGGGTACTTTACTGCTCGCGCTGGCTGGGTTCGCGCTGCGGAGCTACCTGAGTCGGCCGAGGAAGTGCCGGCCGCGGCCCGTTCCAGCGGTGCAGGCCTGCGAGGCGGCGCCGGAGCCCGAGCCGGAGAGTGAGCCGCCGCCGCGGCCGATTAGGCGCTGCCGGCAGCGCCCGACCGTAGACAAACAAAGACTGGTACGTTACCTTCACCAGCGGCATAGTTCTTAGGACGGAACCCTACCCAAGCAGCAAACTTTAGAAGCTTTGAAACTACACAAAGGGTGAAAAACGGAACACTATTAATATGCCTCCGATGTCTGTCTGTCACGAGGCTCTATCTCTTGAATGGAAATAGATAGATCATAGTTTGGCTTCGGTCCTGCCTGACCTGATCGGGTAACACCACAGGTAGGTACATTTTTTTCATCAACTGTGTGAATAGGGACGCTCCGAGTCTTACCCGCATTTGACTGATTTTTTTTATTCGATACGAGTGGCGCGCCAGAAGGTCTAATTTCCGAATAGAAAAACTATTTCACGCACCTCGTCCATTGATAGATGTAATCAGCATCGCAATAGGATGGCCAAACGCAATGTCGCTGATGATCAATATGATGGCGCGGGCTGTTCTGCAACTCGACGTCTACGTGTGTAGGTATATACGTGTTGTACTTACGTCGGACACGGCATATAACGTCTGTGTGCGTGTGAGGACGTCTGTACACTTGTAAATGTGTGTGTACCACTACGCGGGCCAATGATCCACTCTCCATCTCCGGATGAAACAAATGACGTAAAGGGCGAGATGGGCGCGAGTTGCGCGCCGGCTAGATTCAGGCGGATGATTCTGTGGCCATTCTGAATGTAGTACCATTAAATATTCTGTGCCTAGTAGTGTATATATCTGAGCTTATTTTGAGCGGTGTATGATCATGTATAGAAAGAAAGAGATGACACGGTGACATATCTAATAGATACCTATGCCTTCACGACATTCTGTATACACCTCGAAAGGTAAGATTTGGTAGATCTATTTTACTAGCAATTGTAACTGCTACTCTATGCTACCTAAAATCGCACAATAAAGAATTCATTCATTCATGCCCAAAGTCGAATATCGGACTATTGATAAAAGCGTCGTTTTACAAAGGCCATCAAGTTAAATAGGGGAGACGACAACTTTTTTTTCCTTAGTCTATCAGGGAGATTATAAAAAGTATTGGACACGTATTTTTTCTTTTTTCACGTAATCAAACTTATACGGAGATATATTAAGTTGAAATGTCGCGTGACGTCACGGTTAGGTACGATTTATACCTAACAGTGACTTAGTTAGCCCCCACTCTCCAACTTTAATGCGTTTTAACTTAGTCATTCTTTGTTAATTTGATAAAACAAAAAATACGTGTCTAATATTTTTTTATTACCTGACTGACGGACTAATTAGAATTTCGATTTCTTCACCCTGTCGTCATCCCTATTGTTTGAAAATGTTCATCTATACATAGATAGGTACTTCAAGTCAATGACTCATTTCACTTAGCCAGTTTTCTTTTTGTAGGAAACCTAATGTTCGGGATCATAGAAAATTCGCCGCTACCACGTTCTAAAATAGACAAGTACGGTAAGTGCCACAGTGAATGAACGAATTGTACTTAAGTATTAAAAAAACTCGGCCCCTTTGCTTTCTTAGTTTTTTTTTACTGTAATAATCGTAACGCGAGTTTTTTTAGGCTCTGTTTTATTTTTTTTCAAATAAAAAGTAACCAGTGAATGAACGGGTCGAATGTTAGAACGATTACAATACAGTCTATCGAAATTCATCATCATCATTTCAGCCGATAGACGTCCACTGCTGGACATAGGCCTCCCCCAAGGCGCGCCACTCAGACCGGTCCTGTGCCACTCGCATCCACCGCGTTCCCGCGACGTTTACAGGGTCGTCACTCCACCTTGTTGGAGGCCTACCGACAGCTCGTCTACCGGTTCGCGGACGCCAATCCAGGACTTTCTGGCCCCATCGGCCATCATTCCTGCGAGCAATGTGCCCCGCCCACTGCCACTTAAGGTTCGCAATTCTTCGGGCTATGTCGGTGACCCCAGTTCTACTGCGGATATCCTCATTTCTGATTCTATCACGCAGAGAAACCCCGAGCATAGCCCTCTCCATTGCCCTCTGGGTGACCTTGAGCCTTCTTATGAGGCCCATCGTAAGCGCCCACGTCTCGGAACCATAAGTCATCACTGGCAACACACACTGGTTGAAGACTTTCGACTTACGACACTGCGGTAATTTGGACGAAAAGACACTGCGAAGCTTCCCGAACGCTGCCCAGCCGAGTCGGATTCGACGATTGATCTCTTTCTCGAAGTTGGACCTACCTAACTGGACTGTTTGTTTATCGAAATTGATGTGTAAGCACCCTTAACAGCAAATAAAAGATAGCCTGTTCCCAGTTGTCCGCAGTGCGAACAAGGGAAAAAATATTCCCAATAGTGGCAATAGTCCGCACCCACGGTAAGAGATGCGGAATGGTGGGAATTTGCTTTTGCAATGCGGACTATTCCCATTTGTTCGCACTGTGGACGGCTGGGAAAAAAACCCAGTTGTTCGCAGATGCGAAGGGAATAGGCGGAATAGGGCCTAAGTATGTTTATAAACCGGGCCCCAGTTTATTTTATAAGCCTAGGTATCGTATACCCAGTGCTTGAACAACCGAGAAATGTATGTACATAAGTAGTATTTTTTTCCGCAGCCAAAACTCTCATACAGCAAGTTGGTTAAAACACTTAAAACCTAACATCACCTAAGGTTAGTTCATTCACTGGAACTATCCGTCCCGAGAAAAAAAAAACAGATTTCCTTGTTCATTCACTGGGAATAACACCTGGTATCCTCGAACTGTGGATACTGCAAACCCATAACCACAGATGTATTGGTTTTTAATGAAAAAAAAAACTTCTTGGGCCGTTCATTCACTGGTGTGCTTACTATTTATAACCATACTAGCGTCTGCCCGCGACTTCGCCCGCGTGGAATTCGGTTATCGCGTTCCCGCGGGAACTATGCATTTTTCCGAGATAAAAATAGCTATATCCTTTCTCGGGACTTCAACTATCTCCATACCAAATTTCATCCAAATCTGTCCAGCGGTTGAAGCGTGAAGAGGTAACAGACAGACAGACAGAGTTACTTTCACATTTATAATATTAACTAGCTTTTGCCCGCGACTTCACCCGCGTGGAATTCGGTTATCGCGTTCCCGCGGGAACTATGCGTTTTTCCGGGATAAAAAGTAGCCTATGTCCTTTCTCGGGACCCCAACTATCTCCATGCCAAATTTCGTCTCAATCGGTCCAGCGGTTGAAGCGTGAAGAGGTAACAGACAGACAGACAGAGTTACTTTTGCATTTATAATATTAATATGGATTATGTATCATTATATCTAAATCCATCTTACTTTTTCAGTCGTCAAGTTGTACACGGATACAATTGCATTTTTTTTCCTTCGACTTCACTTACATATCACTATTTTCATTTGCTATAGTTAGGTGCCTTATTTTTTATTTACAGCGATGGCCCCCTGACGAATACAGCGAGTACCCATCCTACGGATGAAGTTGAAATAGCCTTAAGCTCGAAGGATCTTTAAATTTAAGGAACTTTGTCCACAGTTGACTGATTGAAACATACAGACTTGATATCATTTTAAAATAAAACGTATAAAATATAGTGTTTCTCATTCATAAATTGGTCTGCTGACATAAGTAAAATTTAGGAGTATAGGGTCGTTCCAAAGGCCTATTCCTAGTAGTCCGCACCCGCGGCAAGAGGTGCGGACTAGTGGTAATTTGCATTAATTACCACTGCAGATTATTCCCATTTGTTCGCACTGCCGTCAACTGAGAGAAAATCCCAGAAGATCGCAGTGCAGTCAACTGTGAATATAAGGCCGAAAGTAGAGAGGATTTCGGCGCATGGGTACGACTGAAGGGCCAATAAGCGTGCGCGCACGGCATAGCGCCTGCTGCACGCGCCCCTCTGGCAATGAGACCTTATTTTCGACTTCTGCGCATCGAACGCCAACGCTCAAGATCCGTGCCGATGCCTATAGACCGCTCGAACGTATCCGCGAAATAGGTATCGCTCCCAAATAGCCGTAGTATTCGTATGAGAGGTTTGAGTAGGTACTCTGTCCAAGCTACGTTAACCGACTTTTCATTCAAATGAAACTTTACTACCGACATTTCAGACACATATACTCGGAATCGAATCGGGTGCAAATAGCAACTTTGTAAGACAATCCTTTATCTTTTTACCGCCAGGCCGATTGAAAAGTATAATGACCTATTTTAATTTTTTCGGCCGACGGTGGCGGTCGGAAGGTTAACTACGAATAAAAAGGCAGCGTTGAAACAAAATATATTTAATACACCTTTACTTTACAAATAGTCCTCGTCGGCACGCTGCGTTGAGGACACAACCGTTTAAACAGAATGTTAGTGCCTTAAAACAAATTAACTTAGCCAATGGCGGGCACGCACGCGAACCCACGAGACCTTAAGAAAAGATCGCAATTAACTAATTTCAATTATTCAAATTGATAAATTACGTGGGTTCACATTGTTATGACAAAAAAATCAATTGACCTTAAGTGCTGTTTATAAACAGCACTTAAGGTCAATTGTTTACTTATTGTCAGCACTTAAGGTGTTTTGTTTTATTAATCTACCGTATACGGAAGAGTAATAAAACAAAAATAGTTTATTCCATGCTGTATAATTGACTTTTATAATGGGCCAATGAGGTTACTAAAAGACACTTTCACCAATGCTCGCAGTTACCTCGGGCTGAGCTGAATTAAGTAGCAATGTTTGTTAAATTCCCACATTTAAAATACAGTCGACGATGTTTACACTTTTGGACCTTAATACAACGGAATAGGGTGAAAAAGTGTAAACATCTCTTTGTTGTCAACCCTAGCCTATTTTAGGAAACTGTATCGTAAAATCAACAGAGGCACGCGTATAAAATATTGCGTTATCGATCATTTCAGTATAGATTCGCGTGCGTGCCAACAGATTATGCTAGTCGTATATCAAAACAACTACTTACTTAATCTGGAACTGATATGCTTAAAATGGTGTAACCCAACGTTGGCAAAATAGGGTCCCAACATATCCCCAAACAGCAACAACCAATCGAGTTACACCAGTCTCGGTGAGATGGAAAGACGAAATGTTTTCGATCGACGCTGCTTATTAAAATAGCATCTTAACACATTCAGTGCTTTTTCCGTCCAAACTTTCGCTAGGTGCTGTATCCTTTGTTTGTATGACATATATTCGTTTTATATGTCTGGTAAATGCGTATATTTCCTTTTCACCACTGAATGTGCCAAGAATCTTGTATGGTTGGTAATTATTAACGTCAATTTGAAAATGACGTCCACGATTTCAATATACCTTGCTATTGCACGATTATTATACATAGTGTAGTTATAACAGGTACATTTGACAAAATATCGTAATTAGTAGGCATTACAAATACTCCTAGGCATTCTAGAAAGTGTCCGAGACATTTCCCACTGACACTTCGCTATATCGGCCATTTTGTGGCAGTAAAGTAGTTATAACTTCAAAATGGAGTCTGGTGATATGAAGAGGTTTATATGAAGCAATATTGAAAATAGCAAGTATGTGTTTGGAAAGTATAATTCAAATTGTAACTGTGAAGTTTATCAGGTCATATCTCGAACCTTTCTGAATCTCTTAGCCAGTAATCTGGAACATTTTTTTAAATTGATAATAAGCGAATTAACTCAACTATATTTATGCTAACTGGTTTAATTGCAATATTACGATAACTTGTTAAGGCGCTTGGACTCTAACACGGCGTGGTAGAGGTCATCTTGCAAATAACAAAAAAAAACACCGTCTGTTAGTTTAACATGTGCAAATAAGCTTAATGTTAGCAACATGAGGTATAGAAATCTCGAGGATGATTTCTGATGCAAGCTAAAATCGGAGCATAAATCATTTGAGTTGAACGATTTTTAAATCAGGCTTGTGGTTTTGATAGATAGAGCGATTAGCGAAAAATTCCCAGCTTCAGAGTCAAGGTCGATCTGAATTGATTGTTTATATCTTCGCTTTTTTCAATGCACACAACTGTCCTATGCCTTATAGGGTTTAAATTACGCATTATTTCACTTTATCTACTAAAATGATGATGATGATGATCTACTAAACTACGGCAGATTGAAACAAGGTTACTCTACGTCAGTCTTCCATCCCGCGGAGTGAGCCACTACGTTGTACAAAGTAAACATTCGACTGTCAGATTTGGACGGACAATTAATTGCTTTTTAATTTTAAATCAACCTGCAGTGAAATCACACCAAAAACGAAATATTTGAAACGATTATAGTGCTGTATTATTTTGGAGGTAATTTAAGCATTTTTGGTGTAGTTTCTACCCAAGCTAACATTACAACACTGCGTGCAATGGTTTTATAAAGTCATGAATTCAAATGAAAAATTACAAATTATTTTTGGCACTGAAATATTTCCCAACGGCCGCCACAATACTAATTTCACTTCACACATTCAAAATGGAATTTCCTATTCTCATTATTTTACACTGAATAAGTATACCCTGACATATATAACCACGATTTAAAATATACAATGACGTTGATGAATATTTAATTAACCATGTAATACTGTATTTACAAAAATATGTATTTTGTTTATTTATTTGCGATTATTTTCACGAGACACAAGCTTGGAAGATTGACCACGATTTTTTATAAAAATCTGGATAGTTTGTGATATTAAGTATCTATTTAAGTTTTGCTTCATTTTTCAATAAAACTAAGAAAGATTTTTGGATAAGAATCTGTACCCATCAGGCATGCAACTACGTGCCCCCGTCATAATGTATCGCTTGTGATCTCATTTCAATAACGCTTTCATTTCAACACATCCAACTGTTTTGACACACATTTGTACATTCATTTAATATAGATAGGTATTGCCATTTAGCCGCCTTTACTCATAACCCCAAGAGTTAAGGGTAATTAAGTAGAAACGCTCGCAAGCGTCGAATAAATAAGGTTTGTTTTAGCTCGTCAGAAATAAGACCGACGGAATTTTGACACGTATGTGAAGACTAGTAACGCGCCTATATAGATATAGTTCTAATTAAAGTGCGTAAGACGATTATGATCAGTCAAACCAGAGCATTGATTAACGAGTGAGATGTGAGTGAATTACGAAATTACGATCATTATCTAGTGTAGAAACGGTGTCTTCGTCTGGTTCGACCGAGGTAATCGACGATTAAAGGTTTTGAGACGTGACAACCGCTAAGCAAATCAGGAGTTTTTCAATTACCTGAAAATAATTGACGTTTTAAGATGCCTTCGTCACAAGGTGAGATGAAGTAGCTATTCGATTATAATCTCTCATGCGCTTAGAATTAGAGCATAAAGTCAAGTATTGTCTATCTCTCTCTATCATGTTAATGGCATATAAAGGAGACAATTATTGGCGATTGTCACGTCTAAACATCATGTAGAAAATATATGAAAAGAAACTATAATTTAAAATAGCTCAATCTATGACTTTGTCGATTGTAATTATAAAGTATATATTTATGTATATTAAAAGCTAATGATATTAAATTAATAATAGTGATCTAATAAACTGCTGCCACTTGAAAAGTACAAAATTATTATTATGACAGTCGCTAAATCTTAACTCTTACTCTTTATGTACACTATAATTATCTGAACTGGCAAGTACTATTATAATACTGTATATAAATAATGTTTAAATGAAACGTAACCTAAAACCGTATTTACAAAACTTCAGTTTTTATATAATAAACGTGGATTATAACTATAAAGAATGCACTTCGTTTAGAAATACAATGATAATACGCGTTGCCATTTATATTTAGACTAACGCGGCAACGATAGGCCGCAACATCCACGTCCTAATATTTCGGCTACAACTAAAACTACAACCGTCCTTTAGAAACAAATGCTTATTTTAAATCAGTCGTCAAAGTAAAATCGAATTAAGTCTTCTCGAGCCTATAGTCACGATAGAATTGTTCACCAATGTCGGACGCGACGGGGGCAAGGGTCCTACCGCTATGACTTCTTGTCGAAGAGCGGCAGTTTGGACTTCACCGCGCCTTCGCATATCATGAGCCTCTGCTGGGCGCATTTCCGTCCGCAACCATCCTCTACCAGCTCTAACCTCCCCGCCCCGTTGCCACGGTGCTTCACGTCTATAAAATACTCCTTCTCACTCCCCTCCCGCCCTTTCCCGAGCAACATCTCCATTTTCCCGAAGTTGCTCATCTTGAACCGCGAGTGGCTCTTGAAAGTGCGATCGCACTTGAAATCGGCGCCTTTGCGCTCGAAGTACTCTACTATCTTGGAGATCTGCGCGGATCTGACGTGGCGGGGGATTCTGTCGTCGCAGTAGAGGCTGTCCGAGCCGGCTAGGGACGCGACGTCCTCGGAACTGTCGGTGTAGACGCTTGACGTCCTTTTACAAGAGGAATTTAATAAGTGATTGATGAGCGGCCCTCTTTGGAGGAGGTAGCTCAGTTCGTCATCGTCAATAGGCTTATGCGAGACGCATCCGCTCAGACATTTCGCGCGGCTGACACAGCAGCAGCGGTCCAAGATGTGGT